>JAWNPC010000103.1:0-11270 GCA_035045365.1 Drosophila leonis
TACGAATACAAGGCAACGCTATGTTGATGTTACTCATCTGGTGACTCCCAATAGCAATCCTTGTCCCTGGTAATTCAAGTTGACACACAGCCTCCACGATCGGCCCCACTGGATAACGATTGGGCAACCGGCCAACCGTGAACTAATGTGTGCAGCGAGGTTTTAGACGAATAGAAAGATGGAACTAGTAGAGTGACATCTTTGACCGACCACGGACTACGTAAGAAAATTAACTGTATTTTGAATTGATGACACCTGGGCTGACAGGTGTAGCATTCTAGGACCTCAGTACTCACGAGTGACATCGTGTGGAAATGGCTCCTAGGACAATGCTGCAACTGCCCCCGTCCCGTTAAAACCCTGGCAGGCCTCCAAGTACGTTCGAAGCTCGTCGCCAATTGTATTTTTGGCGGTACAGGTTTAAGTTGATATAGATCCTTAATCTGTGCAAGATCCTGGCTCTGAACGTTGGCTCCCATAAGGACCAGCGTCAACCCTCGCATGGCCTCCCTGCTATGCATAGACAACCATGAGGATCGTTTTGAGTGACTGTACATCCGAGCTAAGATAGCGGCTTGGAGTCGGGACCCAACAGTATGGAATTTTTAAAAAAAACCCCCAAAAACAATAATGAAAACTGTGGAACACCACAAGATGAAAGTGACCCCCGGTTCACTGACCCGAGGCTGGGCTTTGGCAAAAGCTCTAGACTCCAGAGAAGCCCGGTAGCACCGGCATCAAAAAGCGTGGAGGAAACTCCAAAAACCACCATGGCGGAGACGGATGCTTCAAGCACGCAGGCAGCGCTGGCAATGTCGCCAAGGCAGGAATACATCCTGAAACTCCGCGCTGAAGAAGAGGATGCCATCCTGAAATGTCGCCAGGCGCTGCGGCGTATAAAAACTGCTGTAGCAAAGCAGAAAAACATCAGCTTAGATGTTAAAAGTGGCGTATCAGACCTAGACGAACTGTTGGATGTTCTAGGACACTGCAGGAGCTCTTGGAAGAAGCTGGAGGCAGAGGCAAATAAGCAAAAGCTTCTGCCACTAAAAGAAAAAGAGCTAAGGAGCACGGGAACAGTGGAAACACCCACTATCCAAAAGAGGCAAGCCTCTAGCCCGTTAGAGTCGGAGTCTGGCAAGAAACTTTGCGAAAGACAACCGAATCTGTGGCAAAAGGTCACCAGAAAAAGTGCTCCGAAAAGAAAAACGGAGAAAGCCGCTTCGGTGCCAGTAGAGAAACCGAAAGCAGCAGCTAAAAAACCGAAGAAAGAGACAAAAAAGCCTCCCCAAACAGAAGCAGTCCTCATAAAACCTGAAGAAGGACAAAGCTATGTGGATGTTCTGCGAAGCATACGCAGCACAATCCAACAGGACGAAAAGGCAAATATAAGAGGCATAAGGAAAACCCGATCCGGGGCACTCCTTGTAGAACTCAACAGAGGGAAAAAGTACAGCCGGAACTGGTTGAAAAGCTTAAGGCTACCGTCAAAAAAACAGCCACGGTAGCTGAGTTAAAGCCTACAGCGACAGTAGAGATCCGAGATCTCGACTCACTCACTGTAGAGTCGGAGGTGGCTGAGGCAGTGCGTAAGGTCCTCGCAAATCCATCAGTGGACTTACGCATAAAAGTTACTGCCCCGAATAGCCGGGAGCAAGTAAGAGCTTTTGTAACCCTAGAAAGCCAACTAGCCAATACGCTGCTCAACTCTGGCAACATAAAAATAGGTTTTGTCAGAGCTAGGCTCAAGATGTGCCAAAGCATCCGGCGATGCTACCGATGTTTCGGGGTAGGTCACCTGCAGACCAACTGCACAGGACCAGACCGAAATGGGGGAGGTATCTGCATTAAATGCGGAGAAGCAGGTCACAAAATGAAAGACTGCAAAAAACCTCCAAAATGCTGCATCTGCACTGATGCAGGACGTACACCTGTCGATCACATGCCGGGATCGCAGAAATGCCCAGGTAATCGACAAGCTAAATGTTGAAGATCCTCAAGCCAATCTACACCGTAGCAAAACTGCAGACGCACTGTTGACGCAGATCGTAGCGGAATACGCTATCGACGTAGTGATCATCAGTGAACAATATAAGCAGAAAGAAAACGGAATTTGGCTGGATGACGAAACCAAGACCGCGGCCATATGGCTTCCTAGTGGTGGCGGTGCGGTACTACAAGGAAGTAAAAGAGGAAACTGTTACGTCTACGCACGTTTCAAAGAAGTCGCGGTAGTCAGCTGTTACCTGACACCCAGCGACGACATAAATACTTTTCAAAGTAAGCTGGACGCAATCGAGGATATGCTCGTGGATCGACGGCAGCACTTCATTGTGGCAGGTGATTTTAACGCACGAGCAGTCGACTGGGGAATGCCCTCGACAAACTCTAGAGGGCGGAAAATTATGGATATGGCCGCTAGGACCGGGCTAGCGGTAGCAAACCGTGGAGATAGAGCTACCTTCACTAGGCCGGGATGCGAAGGTACAATACCAGATATAACCTTTGGATCCGAACACATCGTAGATCGGATCAAGGACTGGAAAATACTTGATGATTTCACTGGCAGTGATCATGAGTATATCTCATACACTTTCCAGAATAATCGGCAATCCCCCTCAGTGGGCCCAGTAAAGGCTTCCCACAGATGGGATATAAACAAACTGGACTCAGAAAAATTACTCTCTGAAATAGACAGGCGAGAGCGACAATTTGACGGTACACTGAGTACAAAAGAATTAGTCGAATACAGCTTGAAAACTATCGAAAGAGCATGTAATGCTTCAATGCCGAAAACGCACAGCAAACATGGGGGCAGACGGCAGGCGTACTGGTGGAACCACGAGATCGCAGAAAAAAGACGAGTATGCATACAGTGCAGGCGAAAGCTTACAAGAGCACGGCGCTCTGGAAATTGCATGACAGAAGCGTTAGCAGCTAAGAACGCGAGGAAAGAACTGTCGATTGCTATCACACGCAGTAAACTGGATAAGTGGAAAGAGCTCTGCAAAGACCTTAACAGAGATCCTTGGGGGCTTGGCTACAAAATAGTCATGAAAAAGCTGAGAAACTACGGAGCAGCGCCAAACGTGGATGATGAAGCGATGGATCACATAGTGACAACACTATTTCCAAGACACATCCACGAAACGCAGGAGCGGGCACCAGTAGAGTCTCATTGCTCAGCCCCAAATTTCACCGAGGAGGAGATTAAGGTTGCGGCTCTTTCCCTGAAGAATAAAAAGGCTCCGGGGCCAGACAATATACCGGCGGAAATACTGAAGGTGATAGCAACAGGACGGCCTGCCTTCCTTCTTAGAATGTACAACGCATGTCTAAAGGAAAGGTTATTTCCAGAAGCGTGGAAAGAGCAGAGACTTGTGCTCATCAGCAAAGGAAAAGGCGATCCCAACACACCATCGGCATATCGCCCATTGTGCATGCTAAATACAGCTGGAAAGCTGTTAGAAAAGCTAATAAAACCCAGACTGCTTGCTGCAGTAGAGGCTGCTGGAGGACTTAGTCCCAGACAGCACGGGTTTAGAGCTGGGAAATCCACAATGGGAGCCATCGATGAAGTGGTTCAGGCAGCCAGAGCAACGCAGAGAGGAAATGCGTACTCACGCCCAGTGGTTCTGCTAGTAACGCTTGACGTTAAAAACGCTTTTAATAGCGTAAGGTGGACCGATATGCTTGCTTCCTTGGAGCAACGTTTCAATATACCGAGATATCTGATGCACATGATCAGGAGTTACTTACAGGATCGAGTACTCCTGTACGCTACACAGACGGGTATGAAACGATATAGAGTGACCGGAGGAGCTGCACAGGGGTCGATCCTAGGACCAGACCTGTGGAATATCAGCTACGACGACATTCTAAGACTGGAAATGCCTGAAGATACGTTTCTGATCGGATATGCAGATGACATCGCGGCAGTCATCACGGCCAGAAATACCGTAGAGGCTCAAAAAGACTTACTCAAGTCATGATCCGCACGCAAACGTGGCTTAGCTCCCGAGGCTTGGAACTTGCTACCCAAAAAACGGAGTTACTTCTGTTCACAGGGAAGCAGATTCCAACCGAAATCGAGATGCGAGTGAGTGGAAACCTGATAAGGACCCAGAAGACAGTGAACTATCTAGGCGTGAGGCTAGACAGCAAACTTACCTTCTGGGGACAGCTTCAGCATGCTACGCGAAAAACAGCGAAAGCAACTGGGTCTCTAAGTAGACTGATGGCAAATGTTGACGGACCGACGGCAGGGAAACGAAGACTGCTAATGGAAACAACAAATGCAATCCTACTGTATGGTAGCGAAGTGTGGGCGGACACTTTAAAAGTGGACGTAAGGCGGAAACCGATGTTATCGGTGCAAAGAAGAGCAGCCTTAAGGATCGCTTCGGCGTACCGAACAGTGTCCGGAGCTGCTGTGACCGTGATAGCAGCAGTGATACCGATAGATCTACTTGCGCAAGAGCGCAGGAAGATATGGAGTCTCCGGCAAAGTGGAGAGTTTTCAATGCAGGCAGCAAAGACCGTACGTCAGCAGACTATAGCCTCCTGGAAGGCAAAATGGTTATGCGAAAGATACGGGAGATGGACTGCAAAAATCATCCCCGATCTAGAGCAGTGGATAAATAGAAAGCACGGTGAAACGTCTTTTTATCTAACACAAATGCTCTCTGGTCATGGCTACTTTCGAAAGTACCTAAATAAGATGGAGAAAACTGCCGAATCCAGCTGCATTTACTGTGACAATGCAATGGACGACTCACTTTCTTTAACTGCGAAAAGTGGTCAGAAGAAAGAACCGAATTGGCAGAAACTGTCGGTGAAGTTAAATTAGAGACTATAGTACAGCAAATGTGCAACAGCATAGATGCCTGGAAAAGAGTCTTTGACTGCGCCGAAAAGGTTCTCCGGCGGAAAAAGTGGGACCTGGACGCAGGAACACAGATGGCAGTGCTCAGCTAGAGCATATACAAGGGCTCCACCTTGAAAGTTAATGCGGGATAGCTCCTGGTTCCAAGGTGGGAGGCAGCCCGAGAAGAGGAGGTCTTTTAGTCGGTAAGCAGTATTGCAGTCCGACACACCAGCCAGAGTGACGACCTGACTGACGGTGCATAAAGCATTTTTACCTACCTCAGCCACACAAAAAAAAAAAAAAAAAAAAAAATATTTGAGTATTTCTATACCCTGAACCCATTGAAAATGGGAGATCAGGGTATAATGTTTTTGTGAAAATGTATGTAACAGGCAGAAGGAGACATGGCAGACCCCATAAAGTATATATATTCTTGATCAGCTCGACAAACTGAGTCGATATAGCCATGTCCGTCTGTCCGTCCGTCCATGTGAACGCAGCGATCTCGCAAACCACAAAAGCTAGAGAAATTTGAAATTTGAAATGTATACTCGTGTATATTCTACGCAGTACGAGCTTATCATTTTTTTTTCGATAACTCATCCCATTTCCTTATTATCGATAAAAATCGATAACTTTTCTTCGTTTTTGAATACTGTTATAGCTATAGTTTTCAGGTTACTGTGTGTATCCGATTTAATAAATACAAGCATTTTGCAGTTTTTGGATTTTGGATACCACGCCCCCTTTCCCCCAAATTTGTTAAAAACGTATTTCAAATACTAGAGACTTGTGCTTTGGCAAATACATACATATGAATGTCATTATTACGCTGTAAAAGTTTGATTATGAAAGTCCATCTAGAAGCAAACCCATTCAACAAATAAGTTTCCAAAATATAGCCCATACTGCAGCCCAAGCGCTACGTGAACTGCGCAGTGAGCAGAGAAAGTGCTTGTGCGTGCGTGTGCATGTGTCTGTGTGTGTACGTGTTGTTTGTGTATATGTACATATATATAAAAAGAAGCGTAAAATGATTTGAATATCGCATCTTCACAGGGTCCAGGGGGTGTCTCTTAGTCGAGCAGTCTCGACTAGAGCACTCTTACTTGTTGTATTTAATTTATTTTAAGCTGATGCTGAATTTGTTAATATGTGTTTTAAAATGATAAATGCATTTGTGTTGTTTATAATTTTGTTTGTTTGTGCAGAGAGATGAATGCATTTAGTTGTTTACGATTTTTATTTATTTAGTTTTATAAGTTTGATTTTAAATTGTGCATAGTGTTATTTGGTGATGTATATATATGTGTGACTATAGAGTAGACGGTAATGTATTGGACTATTGTAGTAATTTTCTTACGACAGCTATGTTATTTACATGTTGTGCTCGATTGGTTAGTTTTGCTAAGATTTAGCAAAATAGTGGCAGTGTTGTGTGAATTTACAATAGTGTTGTGTGTGGTATAAGTTTATAAAGTGGCAAAACAATAAGAATTTAAATTGAATTTTGTGAAATTTAACTAACTAATGTGTTTTTTCTTCTTTTCCAGAATATTTAGTCGGGAACAGGCAGGCCGTTCATCTCGTCTAGGTCGTCGGTGGTGCTAGTTGTGGCACAGGCGCTGGAGTTCGGATGCCGGCTCTGGCATCTGGATATGGATTGATGGCGGCACAGGCACTAATGTTGGGGCCGGCTCTGGCATCTCGATAGGAGTTAATGGCGGCACAGGCACTAGAGTCCACGCCGGCTCTAGCTTCTGGGTAGGAGTTGTGGGCGGCACAGGCACGTAAGTTCACGCCGGCTCTGGCATCTGTAAGGGAATTTGTGGCAGCACTGGCATCTTCCGCTAGTATTGCGTTGTTATTAATAAAGTGCATTTCGGAAATTAAGTTAGTGTCAATTTTATTTGCTTGCGTATATATTTCTAAATAATCTATTTTATTTCGCAGGCTACCAGCATTCCATACTAGAATTTTTAGTTTACTTTCTGGGCTTGTATTTGCATTTGCATTTTCATTTGTATTTGTATTTACTGGCATCGGAATGGTTAATGTAGATGTTTGAGTAGTGACAGAATTATACATTTTGATTCATATTTGCCGATTGATTTGCCATTAGGCATACAGTAAGGGTTACGATTACGTCAAGCAGTCTATTGAGCTTTGATTTCACGCTTGCTAGAAATGTAGTATCGGCATTGTCAGTTACTGGAATTCTTCTTTCCTTTATCATAAGGTCAATTAAGAGGTCGAGCTTACGACTTTTGTTGCGCATGCGTGATTGTTTGCTATTTGCAATATCAACATCAGTGTCGCTATTCTCATCACATTCGTCCATAGTTTCACTTGGATAAGTATGATTTTGCTGCTCTTTTTGCTCTTTTTGACGCTGCTGCAGCTGCTTTTGTTCACGTCGCAGTTCTTGTTGATACTGCTGCTGTTGCTCTTGTTTACGCTGCTGCTGCTGCTGTTGTTGTCGCCGCTGCTGCGCTGTTGTTGGCGTTGTTGCTGCTGTTGCTTCTTTTGCTGGTCAGCTCTAATGCCTTTCATAAGGACGTCAGCATAGCTGAAATGTCCGTATATTGGCTGCCGTTGCTGTAGCTGTTGCTGTTGACGCTGTTGCTGTTGTTGTTGCATTGCTTGTACGTTTGTACGTTGCAATTTACCTGTCTGTTGGCGTACAGCTGAGGCTGGATTGTCACGGCTGCGTAAGAAAGTCGTCACAAATTTATTTGTCTGTTGCATGCCAACCGATTCTTTTAACTTGCATGCATCCTTAAAAGCTGTGCAGCCTTTGTAGCTTGCTGCATGCTCACCATGACAGTTTGCACACTTTGCAGGTTGGTTATCATCTTTTGTTTTTGGACAGGCCGTCGATGGATGATTGCTTCCGCATTTTACGGAAACGAATGGTCTACGGCAATAATTTTTGGTGTGTCCAAATTTTTGGCAGCGATGACACTGGACAGCGTCTGCGTTACGTAGTGGGCGTTCAATCTTTTCTATTTTTCTAGAGTAGTATGATGTAGATATCTAATTACAATTTTATATCCTTTGTCAGCCTTGAGTTGATAAGTGTGCGATTCAAGGTTGCTTTCTCTAAAGCAGTGCACCAGCTTGCGATATGAGTCTATATCCAAGCACTGCACACGCAAACCATGCCCTGCTATATTGGTTTGGTGTAATAATTGTTTTCTCCAATTATATTATTCATGCCCTGCAAGACGGGCAGGATTTGTGGTACAGATGGTATGTACAAAGGAGTGGGTCTGATTATCTTCTCTAAGGCATTTGCGTTTGCATTTGCATTTGCATTGGCAGAAGCCTTTGCAGCTGCATTACCTACTGTGCTAGCGCCATCTGTTGTCAGATTACCAGGAGCATTGTTTATTTTTTCAATTTGCCGACTTGCACTGCAGTGTTTAGCCGCGCTTATTATGACAACCTATTACTATCGTAGCAACTTTTTTGGACTTGTGGTTACAGCAAAGTGGTTTGCACTTGTTGATACAACTACAATTGACTTAATTTCGTTTGCATGAAAAAGCTTCGTCTGTCATCTGGCATCTGGAGGCAACCAAAAAGGGAAGACTTAAAAAAGGTATGTAAAAATTGTATTAGATATGTTGTTCTTAACAATTTTTAGCATAGTTTTCATATTTTTTGTATTTTCAGGTCGTGTATTGGAGCAGCGCTGCGTGGATTTGCGATGAGTGTTAATGTTATGTAAATAGATTTTTACATAAGTTTTGGCATTTTTTCATGAACTTGTAGCGGCGGCTCTGGAAACGGGCCGTCTTCATTGGATTTGCAGCTCTTCTTCATGTAAGTGTTTATTATCGATATCATGTAAATAGTTGTTTTACATAAGTTTCGTCTTATTTGCAGGAAAATATAACGGCGATTTTGGAGTTCGTCGTTATATAGGTGAGTATTTGTTGTTTTGCATGTATTTTCTATTCTTTTTTCAGGTACATTTAGCGACGACACTGGATTTGGACATCATCGCTTTAGTTGCAGCTCGTCTTTGTGTTGGTAATTTTTTTTGTTTTGTTATTTGTGTTATTGTGTTTTACATTTATTTAACATTTCATGTATTTTCTTTCAGAAAACATGTAGTGGCGGCACTGGATACGGTCATCATCGCTGGATTTGTTTCATTCTTCATTTGCAGCTCGTCAGGTAAGTGTGTTTATTAGTTATATGTTTTACATTTATTTAATATTTATTTGCATTTCTTTTTGCAGAAAACATGTAGCGGCGATTCTGGATACGTTCTTCTTCGCTGTATTGGGTCATCTTTGTTCAAGTAAGTGTTTATTTGTCTATACATTAGTATATATATATATACTTGTATATATATATATATATATGCTATGTATATAAATATATATATACATATATATATATTTATATACATATATTAACTTGTATTTTCTACTTTTTTTTTATGTTCATGTTTTTTCAATTGGGCCGTTGTCAATTCGTCAAATCCGGGGGGCCGTTAATACAGTCCCATGTCATCTACTGTAGAACTTATGGAGCTGGTGGTGCACCAGCTTGTAGCCATGTTCACATCTTCATCTTCATCTTCATCTTCATCTTTATCTTCGCTGTCCAGTTCCGTAAACTTTCAAATGCTCTGAAGTTCACTGTACTGGGCAGTTGTTGTTGCTGATGTTGATTTAGTTGCTGTAATTTACTGTCTTTCTTATTTATATTCGTTGTATTTGTATTGATTGGCTGAATTCCCAATAAACGTTCCATCATAAGCATTAGTTGGTTCATTCTGGTCTCCATTATTTTGATTGTCTCTACGCTTTTTTCCAGAGCTTTAGTCAGCGTAGTTGTCTTCTGTTGCTCTTCACGCAGTTTCGTCTGGAAGTTGGCCAGGTGCGTTTGTGCCGGATTGCGTGCACGCCCACTGTTTTTCATCGCACTGGTATTATTGGCTGTTTTCTTAGTTGTTGTGGCAGCAACGACATTTCTTGCTGTTGTTGTTTTTGCTTCTTCTTCTTTATTTGCAGCCCGCCTCGCTTCATTTTTCTTCTTTTCATTTGCTGAGTTTTCCATTGACTGCCTTGCTTTACTTGCTCGTTGCTGCTGTTCTTGCTGTTGTTTTTGTTGTTGTTGCTGTTCGCGAATTTGCTGCTGCTTTTTATACCCTGAACCCATTGAAAATGGGAAATCAGGGTATAATGGTTTTGTTAAGCTGTCAAAAGTATGTAACAGGCAGAAGGGGGCGTGGCAGACCCCATAAAGTGTATATATTCTTGATCAGGGAGACGAGCTGATTCGATTTAGCCCTGTCCGTCTGTCTGTCTGTCCGTCTGTCCGTCTGTCGGTATGTATGAACGCGTCGATATCAGAACATATAAGAGCTAGAGACTTGAAATTTTTTTTGGAAGTCCCTGTATAGCTCGCGCATATCGAGTTTGTTTTAGAAAATCGATAAACTATTCCCGTTTTTTTGTTATCGATTAAAAACCTTATCGAAATGGAGTTAATAAATTATGTCTCTTACATCTTTGGAGCTAGAGTCTCCAAATTTTGCATTGGATTTCATTTATATTTTATACAATTTCGGTTTTTGTTAGATTTTTGGATATTGGCTCAAATTTTTTTCAAAAATTTTCAAATTGAAGGTTAGTTGCAAATATAGCCAATATGTGAATGAGTTTGCGATTTTATACAACTGCAAAATATTCAATATAATATGTAGATCATGTATGCTGAAAATTTCATTGAATTC
Organism: Drosophila leonis; assembly: GCA_035045365.1. Classification (NCBI taxonomy): domain Eukaryota; kingdom Metazoa; phylum Arthropoda; class Insecta; order Diptera; family Drosophilidae; genus Drosophila; species Drosophila leonis. The sequence goes on from JAWNPC010000103.1 coordinate 10,623, forward strand.
CATTGAGTATCACAGAAGTAATTAAACAAAACGTTTTATTAATTGCAACATGTGACCAGAACCCCACCCCCGTTTTCATTTTTTCTATACATGTGCACACATACATTGAGACATTCAAATCACGAGCATTCTTGTCTGTTCTAAGAATCACAACAATAACAGCTGACTGCTTGAATTGTGTTATAATTCTTAACTGCGTTTAGTTTAAATTTGCTACTGCTTGTCTAAGCAGTGCAGTGGCGGTGTTAATAGAAGCGGGGCACGTCGTGCCTTGCAGGTCTGGGTTTAAACCCAGCCGATGTCAAAACTTTTTTATTGTTTTTTGTTTTCACACACACAATGGTGGTGTCGCGGTAGAGGTGATGCGCTTTGATCAGTAGATGTTGGTTCGACTCCAGGTGGAGAAATGTCAGATTTTCTTAATTTTTTATTTTTTTCTTTTATTAAATTATTATTACTATTATTTAAAAAAAAAAACTACCTTTTTGACAAAAATGCTATTTGATTGTGAAATTGCAAGATTGGCAATTTAATTAAATTTTGTAGAAGTTTGTGATGTATACAAGATACGGAATATATTTAAAAACGCAGATCGGACGGGGCTCAGGGGATCTCCTAGTCGGGCACCCCCGACTAGAGTTTTGTCAC
>JAWNPC010001037.1:0-13044 GCA_035045365.1 Drosophila leonis
TACATATACTAACTTTTTATACCCTGAACTCATTGAAAATGGGAATTCAGGGTATAATGGTTTTGTTAAAATGTCAAATGTATGTAACAGCCAGAAGGAGGCGTGGCAGACCCCATAAAGTATATATATTCTTGATCAGGACGACGAGCTGAGTCGATATAGCCATGTCCGTCTGTCCGTCTGTCCGTCCGTCCGTATGTGTGAACGCGTCGATTTCAGAACCTATAAGAGCTAGAGACTTGAAACTTTTTTTGGAAGTCCCTGTATAGCACGCGCATATCGAGTGTTGTGATTCTTAGAACAGACAAGAATGCTCGCATTCGAATGTCTCAATGTATGTGTGCACATGTATAGAAAAAATGAAAACGGGGGTGGGTTTTTGGTCACATGTTGCAATTGACAAAACGTTTTGTTTAATTACTTCTCTGATACTTAATGGATTTCAATGAAATTTTCAGCATACGATCTACATATTATATTGAATATTTCAGTCAGTTGTCTAAAATGTCAGTTGTCTAAAATTGCAAACTCATTCACATATTGGCTAAATTTGCAACTAAACTTCAATTTGAAAATTTTTGTAAAATTTTTTACCAATATTCAAAATATAACAAAAACCGAAAAAATGTATAAAATATAAATGAAACTAAATGTAAAATTTGGAGACTCTAGCTCGAATAATGTACGATATATAATTTATTTACTTCATTTCGATAAGGTTTTTAATCGATAACAAAAGAACGGGAATAGTTATCGATTTTCTAAAACAAACTCGATATGCGCGTGCTATACAGGGACTTCCAAAAAAGTCTCTAGTTCTTATAGGTTCTGAAATCGACGCGTTCACACATACGGACGGACGGACAGACGGACAGATGGACATGGCTATATCGACTCAGCTCGTCGTCCTGATCAAGAATATATATACTTTATGGGGTCTGCCACGCCTCCTTCTGGCTGTTACATACATTTGACATTTTAACAAAACCATTATACCCTGAATTCCCATTTTCAATGGGTTTAGGTATAAAAATGACGTCTACGGGTTAGGCCTGCACAAGGTGCAACATTTTACCAATAATGAAAAAAAAATATTTATTCCATATCTCATATAATTTTAGTTGACTTGGTATGAGGCGCATCTGGTTTGTGCTGAGGAGGAATATGTCCTAGCCAATATTCATACAGAAAGTGTTCAGAACGTGTTAGTCAACTTTATCCAATCCTCTGATGTGGAACTCAGTTTACTTGTAAACCATCCATCTGGGTCTCGGGCACGAATCAGGGACTTGCCACCCAATACGTATGGCACAGCAGTGGAGCTCGCCTCATCTATCGCAACTTCCTTAGGAGCCCATCATCTGCCTATCGCTGCGTTGCACTAAATGGAATCACAGGCGACTGGACGGATGAGAATTGCAGAGACAGGCATTACTTTATCTGTCAAAAGCGTTGTACATAACTTTAAAATATCAGTTAGTCATAACGCATATAAATCCAAATGAATGAATATTTCAATACATGTTTTACAGTCATAAATGAAACTAAATAAAAAGTTTATAATTGCAATCAGAATCAAAAACACTGAATATACTTTAGTTTGAAATTAAAATAAACCAGAAAGTGAGTCAAAAGTAATGAGTTTTTTTTTATAATATTGAACAAATTTAACACACAAAAAAAGTTTTTGACAGATGCCAACAACACGCGGTGTTCCCAAGCGGTCCCCCATCTAAGTACTAACCGCGCCCGACGCTGCTTAATTTCGGTGATCGGACGAGAACCGATGTATTCAGCGTGGTATGGTCGTTGGCGAAAGACGAGTGACTAAAGGTTCACTGTATATGTGGTATTTGGGAATAAGCAATTGGGAATTTCAACAGCATTTGGAACGCATATCTAAAATAGGGGTTGTTTGTTGGCCAGCGCTAAAACTACAACTGTGCAAGAGAAATCATCCCTTAAATTCGTTTGGATATGGGACATGGAGAGCACGGTGTTTTTTACATACACGACATTACATTTATGTTTGCCATTACATAAGTGATAGTTTATAGTGAAATAAACATAGTGAAAATGATAGTGAAATGAGTATATTAGTCCCCGTCTGTCCGTCTAGCGGTCTGTCCGTATGAACGCAAACCATTTCGGCGCTATTAAAGCTAGAGACTTGAAATTTTGAACATTTTGTAAGCCCTCAAATTATAAAGTGTCAAAACTGTCACTAATATAATCGAAAATATATCGAAAAATAAGGATCGTAGCGCTTGGGCCGTGAATGAGTATTCTGTAGTCGGTAGCGTCCAACTGCAACCTGTTTATGTATATCTAAATCACAACAAATACACAAATTATGTTAAATTCGAATTTATTTATAATTCTGCTACTCTTTGATTTAAATATACAAAGGATCATGGGTTGAGTCACTTGATCTTTCGCATATAAAATAGTATTCACTGTAGCAATCCACACTGTACCAAGACTGATCCAGTCCCATAACCATGCATCCCTCATTCCCAATGAAATCCACTTGTGGTTCATTGTTTGCCCATTTCTTATAGCCCAGAGGTGTTCCAAGACCTTGCCACGTCCAAGAATTCAGATCTCCCAAGTTGCTGGCGCCAAGCCAGAAGCCTTCGTGTCCCAGCAGGTGACCTTGACAAAGATTATTGAATTGATTAATTAATTGATTGAAAATGTTGAAATGTAAAATGTTGAAAATGTAAAGTAAATACCATTGAGTGCTATGCTACGTATCACGAGGAGCTGCTGCTCATAGCTGGTGATTGTGGCCAGAATCATATCGGATTGGTGGCATATATGATTTGCCTGGAACCAATTGACCTGCCAGAAAAATATTGGATTGGACATACACATATATATGGCATTTTATATATCTTAACAGCTCTTACCTTGCCAAAACTTGCAACGATATATTTCTCGTTGGTCGTCTGGCAATCCCAAAGGTGGAGACAGCAAATGAGAAGCAAAAGTCGAAACATGTTGTTAAGAACTTATGTCGATGGTACTATTGGGTGGTATTTATATTGACGCAATAATAATCACATTAAAAGTCGTTCAGAAAGCTATTAGTAGTAAATACATATAGATCAAATACAGTGAAAGCTCGCTTTGGAGGACACTCTCGCTTACAGTAAAATATTACGATTGAAGTGATCTGCTTTTTCGAGCTGATCGGAAAGTTGATGAAATTTATATATTTTTGTATTACAAACGCCATCGAAACTACATTTATGGTTTATTTGCCAATTATTTATATCAATCATATGTACTTTAATACATAAATATATGATAGTGAACCTCACGGGAAATTTGGCTTGTACCTTTAGCTTGGCTGTAATCAAATTTTTCTGCAATATTCAATTTGCACCTTATCAAATGACATTGATGAATGCTCCGGGCAATTATCGTGAACCATGCCACAGCTGTATAAAAGCGCAGGGACTATCAGTGCGTTCTTCACAAAATGAAGTCTTTAGGTATCGCTCTTCTCTGTCTGCTCGGCACACTCGCTTGGGCCCAAGAGCTGGAGAAACCAGTACCCGACGAGGAGCCCATATCAGCTGATGAGAAACCGTTACCGATTTTTCTGCCCACATATTCATCGGGAGATTTTTCACTATCCGCAACTATTAGGGTAAACAATGGAGATACTGTGTCATTATTTTATAATATTCTTTATTTGTATAATCACAGCTAAATTGGTTCCAAGCCGAAGCCGCATGTGCTGCTCAGCAAGGCTACTCCTTGGTTAGCCTGGAAAGCCAAGACAAGCAGAATCGCGTTTACCTATTTTTGCTCAAATCCGGCTATTTGAATCTGCTTAGCGAGCCAGTTTGGACATCAGGCTCGAATCTGGCTAGTGCTTCTCAATGGAGTTGGTTTAGCATTGGATCTGCCTTCAAATATCGCAATTTCCAGAGTCCACCCAATTCCTCGTACCGCTGTCTCGGCCTTAATGCAGTTACTACTTATTGGATCCCTGAAGATTGCTACGCTCAGCGTTATTTCGTGTGCGAAAAACGTTGTGAAGAATAAAAAATATGAACGTTCTATAAAATCGATATTTTCTTACTATGATGTTGGTCTATAAAAAGCATAATAAAATTTTCTGATTGCAAAGATTTGATTTGTTCTTATTGTACAGATGGACTAAGTATTGGGAAAACGGATCTTTATAGGTACAGTCGAAGAGCTGGTTTTCATAACTTAAAAGTCTGTTCAGTAACACGATTCGTTTGGTTCGACTAGGCAATAATATAAATAGAGTTTAATATATTTGCAATGGTTATTAAACTCATTCACGAAATGAAATGAGTATTTTGGTTTTGTATAAACTGTCAAAGCGGTATATATATATATATATATATATATATATATTGGGGGCGTGGAAAATCGGTAAAAAACATAAACTCCAAACTTTTGAAACTGGCAGCGCTTAGACATTTTACATTTTACTGTTTTATTTGAAATTCAAATGAAGAAAGTTTTTGTTTATCGCACGGCAACTGCTGATGATAATAAGCAGCGCTGATTACCATGGATGTGCTCATCAAAAGACTGTATCGTGACTTGAGAGGGATCGACAAGTAAAGAATCAATCAAATGGCTAAACAACAGAAATGGCTACAAATCGGACGCTTTTTCAAAAAAGCCCTCAAGGTCAAGTCTTTCCAGTTCCAAAAAGCGACATGATTCTACTTGAGATTCTGAGCATCGTGTTCTCTGACGTGATCAATTTCCCAGTTGCTCAATTTGTAAACACTCAAAACTGTACGGTTCACCTGACCGAATATTCATGTGAGCATTTGAGCCATTGGGCCAAATAATGGATTGGGTCATTTTCATTGAGCACGGAGTCAAAGTAAATGCGACATACTATCGTAAATATGCTGTGGAGGCTTCATTGTAACCGTGGGCCGACAAACATTTCCGTCGCATAGAACGAACATTTTTACAACACTCGGCATCGTCTCACTAAGATCAGGGGAACCAAGAATGGCTTCAAAACGTTTCGAACTTAATTTAGACCACACAGGCGCTAAAGAAAGCCATTGTCTGTGAGTGGACCAAAATACCGACAAGTCACATTTGAGCAGTTTTCGATTCGATTCGATTCGATTCTTGACGGCGTCAAGGCCATAGAACGTGAATTGAATCTGAATCGTTTATTATTTTCACATTCCGTACTTTGAAATAAATATAAATAATTTTCTAAGCCGACTTTATTGATTTTTTTTGAAAATATTTTTGGTCCTATCGTTTTATATCATGTGTGTTCGTCATAGAAGTTGTATATTAAGTTGTTATACAATATATTAAAGTAATTATTATATATATTTAAAACAAGTATGAAAACTCTAATCGGAAGTGCCCGACTGGGAGATCCCCTGATCCCCGTCCGATCTGCGTTTATAAATATATTCCGTATACATTACAAACTTATACAAAATTTAATTAAATTGCCAATCTTGCACTTTCACAATTAAATAGCATGTTTGTCAAAAAAGTAGTTTTTGCTTTAACAATAATAGAAATAATAATTGAATAAAAGAAAAAAATAAAAACTTAAAAAAATCCGACATTTCCGCAGCTTTAATCGAACCAACATCTACTGATCAAAGCGCATCACCTCTACCGACACCGCCATTGTGTGTGTAAATAAAAAAACAATAAAAAGTCTTTGACATCGGCGGGGCTCGAACCCAGATCTGCGAACGACATGGCGTGTCCCGCTTCTATCAACACCGCCACTGTACTTCTTAGACAAGTAGTAGCAAATTCGAAACTAAATAATAAACATTAAAACGGTAATAGTTATCGAATGTTTGAAACAAACTTGATCTGCGCCTGCTATACAGGGACTGCCAAAAAATTTCAAGTCTCTAACTCTTATAGGTTCTGAGATCGACGCGTTCATACATACGGACAGACGGACAGACGGACAGGGCTAAATCACCCTGATCAAGAATATATATACTTTATGGCGTCTGCCACGCCTCCTTCTGCCTGTTACATACATTTAACAAAACCATTATACCCTGATTTCCCATTTTCAATGGGTTCAGGGTATAATAATTAAGGTTGTTTACTTATATAACAAATTAAAATTCCTGTTTTTAATGCTTTAGAGATTTCTACGACGATATTTAAATAGAATTCTAACATGAAACTCATTACATGTGATAGTAAGATAGTTGTAACTAACTTATCAACGAAAATGATGGATGCATTAAGAAATTAGTTTTAACGTCAATAACTGCCTATAAAAACGAACCAACGGTGGAGTTCTTTACAAAATGAAGTCTCTAGCTCTCGGTCTTTTCTGGCTGCTCTGCGTTGTGGCAAAGGCCGACTTAACTGAAGTTGAAGTCCCATCGTCCCCCGACTATGAAGATGTAGCTGAGCCCATTCTAGCCTTGTTCTCTTATCAAAATACACAATACGGGTTAAGCCTGCACAAGGTACAAGCAATTTTAAAAATACACTTGAGCAAATAACTATATTTATATTATTTTTCTTTCAATTTTAGTTGACTTGGTATGAGGCGCAACTGTTTTGTGCTACACAGGAATATGTCCTAGCTAACATTCCTTCAGAAAGTGTTCAGACCGAGTTAGTCAACTTTATCCAATCCTCCGCAGAGAATGAACTCCGTTTACTTGTCAACGAACCCATCTGGGTCTCGGGCACGAATCAGGGACTTGCCACCCAATACGTATGGCACAGCAGTGGAGCTCGCCTCATCTATCGCAACTTCCTTAGGAGCCCATCATCTGCCTATCGTTGCGTTGCACTAAATGGAATCACAGGCGACTGGACGGATGAGAATTGCAGAGACAGGCATTACTTTGTCTGTGAAGTACAACCATGCGTTGAGCCTTAAGAACAGACAATGTAACGTGTCTATACTTCCTATGTATTTAACGAGCATAAATGAAACTAAATAAAAAATTTATAATTGTAATCAGAATCAATAATGTAATAATGTTTATAATTTAGCTACAAACAAATAGTAGTCCGAAAATCGAGGCAACTAGCTTTTTATACCCTGAACCCATTGAAAATGGGAAATCGGGGTATAATGGTTTTGTTAAATGTATGCAACAGACAGAAGAGGGCGTGGCAGACCCCATAAAGTATATATATTCTTGATCAGGGAGACGACCTGAGTCGATTTAGCCCTGTCCGTCTATCTGTCTGTCTGTCTGTCTGTCCGTCTGTCCGTATGTATGAACGTGTCGCAGTATTCAAGTTACGGCTATAAAACGAAGCAACATAATCGATTTTCATCGATAATAAGGAAATGACTCAGCTCAGTCTCGATCAAGAATATACATATATACTTTATGGGGTCGGCCACTCTTCCTTCTGCCTGTTACATACATTTGACATTTTAACAAAATCATTATACCCTGATTTCCCATTTTAAATGGATTTAAAGATATAGTTATCAAAAAAGAAGAAGAAAAAAGAAGAGAAGAAAATATTTCAGCCCGATGGGGGTATTTTATTTGCCAGTCCGGCCAGCTATGCCCCAATTCACAGCCATGTATGGTAAGTGCTAGATAGCAAGTGTTAATTGAAAATTAAAAAATATTTACTATGGAATCTTAAGTATAATTATTATATAAAATAGAATTAATATAAGAGTAAAGATGAAAAAAATGGAAAATATTAATGAAAGCAAACAGAATAAGAAGTAGAGAGAGAAAAAAAGAAGAGAAATTATTGGAATATCTCTACACAATGTGGGAGATTTGCCGGATCATCAAATTAATTCACCTGCTCACTCCTAGGCACTGTGTGTGATTTCTCTAAGATGACCTGAAAGTAAGGATATTATTAACGGATGAGAGAGTTCTGAGAAAAACACATTGTACAATTTATTATAATAAACGCATAAAATGTGAAACGCGCTATGCAAAGAATAACCCGATATGCACAAAGGTGAATGTAACGGACGAAACTGTCTGGTTGTTCGGGAAGGACTAGAACAGTTAAGTCGCAGTATATATATTCTTAATCAGGACGAAAAGCTGAGTCAATAAAGCCATGTCCGCCTGTCCGTCCGTCCGTCCGTATGTGTGAACGAACAATGTAGGTATCTGTATAGCATGCGCATATCAAGTTTGTTTTAAAAAATCAATAGCTATTTGGATCCCAGCTACAAAAAAAATTTTTTTTGTTATAACTTAATTTTTTCTGCTTTAATAAACACATAATTGAGTATATTTTAAAATGCAGATCGGACGGGATTCAGTGGATCTCCTAGTCGGGCACCATCAACTTGAGTTTACTAACTTGATTTTCTAGAATATTTCGTAATAATCTTTAAAGTAACTTTGTGTGATTCATATATACAAGAGATCTTTTGTTGAGCTGCACGCTCTTTCGCATATAAAATAGTATTCACTGTAGCAATCCACACTGTACCAAGACTGGTCCAGTCCCATAACCATGCATCCCTTATTCCCAATGAAATCCACTTGTGGTTCATTGTTTGCCCATTTCTTATAGCCCAGAGGTGTTCCAAGACCTTGCCACGTCCAAGAATTCAGATCTCCCAAGTTGCTGGCGCCAAGCCAGAAGCCTTCGTGTCCCAGCAGGTGACCTTGACAAAGATTATTGAATTGATTAATTAATTGATTGAAAATGTTGAAATGTAAAATGTTGAAAATGTAAAGTAAATACCATTGAGTGCTATGCTACGTATCACGAGGAGCTGCTGCTCATAGCTGGTGATTGTGGCCAGAATCATATCGGATTGGTGGCATATATGATTTGCCTGGAACCAATTGACCTGCCAGAAAAATATTGGATTGGACATACACATATATATGGCATTTTATATATCTTAACAGCTCTTACCTTGCCAAAACTTGCAACGATATATTTCTCGTTGGTCGTCTGGCAATCCCAAAGGTGGAGACAGCAAATGAGAAGCAAAAGTCGAAACATGTTGTTAAGAACTTATGTCGATGGTACTATTGGGTGGTATTTATATTGACGCAATAATAATCACATTAAAAGTCGTTCAGAAAGCTATTAGTAGTAAATACATATACGTATCAAATACAGTGAAAGCTCGCTTTGGAGGACACTCTCGCTTACAGTAAAATATTACGATTGAAGTGATCTGCTTTTTCGAGCTGATCGGAAAGTTGATTAAATCTATATATTTTGTATTACAAACGCCATCGAAACTACATTTATGGTTTATTTGCCAATTATTTATATCAATCATATGTACTTTAATACATAAATATATGATAGTGAACCTCACGGGAAATTTGGCTTGTACCTTTAGCTTGGCTGTAATCAAATTTTTCTGCAATATTCAATTTGCACCTTATCAAATGACATTGATGAATGCTCCGGGCAATTATCGTAAACCATGCCACAGCTGTATAAAAGCGCAGGGACTATCAGTGCGTTCTTCACAAAATGAAGTCTTTAGGTATCGCTCTTCTCTGTCTGCTCGGCACACTCGCTTGGGCCCAAGAGCTGGAGAAACCAGTACCCGACGAGGACCCCATATCAGCTGAGGAGAAACCGTTGCCGATTTTTCTGCCCACATATTCATCGGGAGAATTTTCACTATCCGCAACTATTAGGGTAAACAATGGAGATACTGTGTCATTATTTTATATTATTCTTTATTTGTATAATCACAGCTAAATTGGTTCCAAGCCGAAGCCGCATGTGCTGCTCAGCAAGGCTACTCCTTGGTTAGCTTGGAAAGCCAAGACAAGCAGAATCGCGTTTACCTATTTTTGCTCAAATCCGGCTATTTGAATCTGCTTAGCGAGCCAGTTTGGACATCAGGCTCGAATCTGGCTAGTGCTTCTCAATGGAGTTGGTTTAGCATTGGATCTGCCTTCAAATATCGCAATTTCCAGAGTCCACCCAATTCCTCGTACCGCTGTCTCGGCCTTAATGCAGTTACTACTTATTGGATCCCTGAAGATTGCTACGCTCAGCGTTATTTCGTGTGCGAAAAACGTTGTCAATAATTAAAAATATGAACGTTCTATAAAATCGATATTTTCTTACTATGATGTTGGTCTATAAAAAGCATAATAAAATTTTCTGATTGCAAATATTTGATTTGTTCTTATTGTACAGATGGACTAAGTATTGGGAAAACGGATCTTTATAGGTACAGTCGAAGAGCTGGTTTTCATAACCTAAAAGTCTGTTCAGTAACACGATTCGTTTGGTTCGACTAGGCAATAATATAGCCTAAATAGAGTTTAATATATTTGCAAGGGTTATTAAACTCATTCACGAAATGAAATGAGTATTTTGGTTTTGTATAAACTGTTAAAGCGGTATATATATATATATATATGTATATTAGGGGCGTGGAAAATCGGTAAAAAACATAAACTCCAAACTTTTGAAATTGGCAGCGCTTAGACATTTTACATTTAACTGTTTTATTTGAAATTCAAATGAAGAAAGTTTTTGTTTATCGCACGGCAACTCGCTGATGATAATAAGCAGCGCTGATCACCATGGATGTGCTCATCAAAAGACTGTATCGTGACTTGAGAGGGATCGACAAGTAAAGAATCAATCAAATGGCTAAATAACAGAAATGGCTACAAATCGGACGCTTTTTCAAAAAAGCCCTCAAGGTCAAGTCTTTCCAGTTCCAAAAGCGACATGATTCTGCTTGAGATTCTGAGCATCGGGTTCTCTGACGTGATCAATTTCCCAGTTGCTCTATTTGTAAACACTCAAAACTGTACGGTTCACCTGACCGAATATTCATGTGAGCATTTGAGCCATTGGGCCAAATAATGGATTGGGTCATTTCATTGAGCACGGAGTCAAAGTAAATGCGACATACTATCGGAAATATGCTGTGGAGGCTTCATTGTAACCGTGGGCCGACAAACATTTCCGTGGCAGAGCACGAACATTTTTACAAGACTCGGCATCGTCTCACTAAGATCAAGGGAACCAAGAATGGCTTCAAAACGTTTCGAACTTAATTTAGATCACACAGGCGCTAAAGAAAACCATTTTCTGTGAGTGGACCAAAATACCGACAAGTCACATTTGAGCAGTTTTCGATTCAATTCGATTCTTGACCGCGTCAAGGCCATAGAAAGTAAATTGAATCTGAATCGTTGATTATTTTCACATTCTGTACTTTGAAATAAATATAAATAATTTTCTAAGCCGACTTTATTGATTATTTTTAGAAATTATTTTTGAAAATATGTTTGGTCCTATCGTTTTATATCATGTGTGTTTGTCATAGAAGTTAATACAATATATTAAAGAAATTATCATATATATTTAAAATTAATTAAGGTTGTTTACTTATATAACAAATTCAAATTCCTGTTTTATTTAAATAGAATTCTAACATGAAACTCATTACATGTCATAGTAAGATAGTTGTAACTAACTTATCAACGACAATGATGGATGCATTAAGAAATTAGTTTTAACGTCAATAACTGCCTATAAAAACGAACCAACGGTGGAGTTCTTTACAAAATGAAGTCTCTAGCTCTCGGTCTTTTCTGGCTGCTCTGCGTTGTGGCAAAGGCCGACTTAACTGAAGTTGAAGTCCTATCGTCCCCCGACTATGAAGATGTAGCTGAGCCCATTTTAGCCTTGTTCTCTTATCAAAATACACAATACGGGTTAAGCCTGCACAAGGTACAAGCAATTTTAAAAATACACTGGAGCAAATAACTATATTTGTATTATTTTTTTCTTTCAATTTTAGTTGACTTGGTATGAGGCGCAACTGTTTTGTGCTACACAGGAACATGTCCTAGCTAACATTCCTTCAGAAAGTGTTCAGACCGAGTTAGTCAACTTTATCCAATCCTCCGCAGAGAATGAACTCAGTTTACTTGTCAACGAACCCATCTGGGTCTCGGGCACGAATCAGGGACTTGCCACCCAATACGTATGGCACAGCAGTGGAGCTCGCATCTTCTACAACAACTTTCTTAGGAACCCATCATCTGCCTATCGTTGCGTTGCACTAAATGGAATCACAGGCGACTGGACGGATGAGAATTGCAGAGACAGGCATTACTTTGTCTGTCAAAAGCGTTGTACATAACTTGAAAATATGAGTTAGTCATAACGCATATAAATCCAAATGAATGAATATTTCAATACATGTTTTACAGTCATAAATGAAACTAAATAAAAAGTTTATAATTGCAATCAGAATCAAAAACACTGAATATACTTTAGTTTGAAATGAAAATAAACCAGAAAGTGAGTCAAAAGTAATGAGTTTTTTATAATATTGAACAAATTTAACACACAAAAAAAAGTTTTTAACAGATTGCCAACAACACGCGGTGTTCCCAAGCGGTCCCCCATCTAAGTACTAACCGCGCCCGACGCTGCTTAATTTCGGTGATCGGACGAGAACCGATGTATTCAGCGTGGTATGGTCGTTGGCGAAAGACGAGTGACTAAAGGTTCATTGTATATGTGGTATTTGGAAATAAGCAATTGGGAATTTCAACAGCATTTGGAACGCATATCTAAAATAGGGGTTGTTTGTTAGCCAAAAATTACAACTGTGATAAAATTACAACTGTGCACGAGAAATCATCCCTTAAATTCGGTTGGATATGGGACATGGAGAGCACGGTGTTTTTTACATACACGACATTACATTTATGTTTGCCATTACATAAGTGATAGTTCATAGTGAAATAAATATAGTGAAAATGATAGTGAAATGAGTATATTGGTCCCCGTCTGTCCGTCTGGCGGTCTTTCCGTATGAACGCAAACCATTTCGACGCTATTAAATTTAGAGACTTGAAATTTTGAACATTTTGTAAACAATCGAATTATAAATTGTCAAGACTTTCACGGTATATATATATATATATATATATATATATATATATACATGATTATTATTATATATGATTAAGATTATATATATATATATATATATATATATATATATATATATATATATATATATATATATATATATATATATATATATATGGCAAACCG
>JAWNPC010000105.1:0-13354 GCA_035045365.1 Drosophila leonis
ACTTCGACTCCGACTTCGACTTCGACTTCGACTTCGACTTCGACTTCGACTTCGACTTACGACTTCGACTTCGACTTCGACTTCGACTTCGACTTCGACTTCGGCTTCGACTTCGACTTTGACTTTGACTTCGACTTCGACTTCGACTCGGACTTTGACTTCGACTTCGACTTCGACTTCGACTTCGACTTCGACTTCGACTTCGACTTCGACTTCGACTTCGACTTCGACTTCGACTTCGACTTCGACTTCGACTTCGACTTCGACTTCGACTTCGACTTCGACTTCGACTTCGACTTCGACTTCGACTTCGACTTCGACTTCGACTTCGCCTTCGACTTCGAACTTCGACTTCGACTTCGACTTCGACTTCGACTTCGACTTCGACTTCGACTTCGACTTCGACTTCGACTTCGACTTCGACTTCGACTTCGACTTTGACTTTGACTTCGACTTCGACTTCGACTTCGACTTCGACTTCGACTTCGACTTCGACTTCGACTTCGACGCTCGACTTCGACTTCGACTTCGACTTCGACTTCGACTTTGACTTTGACTTCGACTTCGACTTTGACTCCGACTTCGACTTCGACTTCGACTTCGACTTCGACTTCGACTTCGACTTCGACTTCGACGTCGACTTCGACTTCGACTTCGACTTCGACTTCGACTTCGACTTCGACTTCGACTTTGACTTCGACTTCGACTTCGACTTCGACTTCGACTTCGACTTCGACTTCGACTTCGACATCGACTTCGACTTGGACTTCTACTTCTACTTCCACTTCGACTTCGACTTCGACTTCGACTTCGACTTCGACTTCGACTTTGACTTCGACTTTGACTTTGACTCCGACTTCGACTTCGACTTCGACTTCGACTTCGACTTCGACTTCGACTTCGACTTCGACTTCGACTTCGACTTCGACTTCGACTTCGACTTCGACTTCGACTTCGACTTCGACTTCGACTTCGACTTTGACTTCGACTTCGACTTCAACTTCGACTTCGATATCCATATCGATTTCGACTTCGACTTCGACTTCGACTTCGACTTCGACTTCGACTTCGACTTCGACTTCGACTTCGACTTCGACTTCGACTTCGATATCCATATCGATATCGACTTCGACTTCGACGTGGACTTCGACTTCGACTTCGACTTCGACTTCGACTTCGACTTCGACTTCGACTTCGACTTCGACTTCGACTTCGACTTCTACTTCTACTTCTACTTCCACTTCGACTTCGATTTTGACTTCCACTTCGACTTCTACTTCGACTTCGACTTCGATTTTGACTTCCACTTCGACTTCGACTTCGACTTCGACTTGGACTTGGACTTCGACTTCGACTTCGACTTCGACTTCGACTTCGACTTCGACTTCGACTTCGACATCGACTTGGACTTCGACTTCGACTTCTACTTCGACTTCGACTTCGACTTCGACTTCGACTTCGACTTGGACTTCGACTTCGACTCCGATTTCGACTTCGACTTCGACTTTGACTTCGACTTCGATCTTCGACTTCGACTTCGACTTCGACTTCGACTTCGACTTCGACTTCGACTTCGACTTCGACTTCGACTTCGACTTCGACTTCGACTTCGACTTCGACTTCGACTTCGACTTCGACTTCGACTTCGACTTCGACTTCGACTTCGACTTCGATATCGATATCGATATCGACTTCGACTTCGACTTCGACTTCGACTTCGACTTCGACTTCGACTTCGACTTCGACTTCGACTTCGACTTCGACTTCGACTTCGACTTCGACTTCGACTTCGACTTCGACTTCGACTTCGACTTCGACTTCGACTTCGACTATCGACTATCGATATCGACTTCGACTTCGACTTCGACTTCGACTTCGACTTCGACTTCGACTTCGACTTCGACTTCGACTTCGACTTCGACTTCGACTTCGACTTCGACTTCGATTTCGACTTCGATTTCGACTTTGACTTCGACTTCGACTTCGACTTCGACTTCGACTTCGACTTCGACTTCGACTTCGACTTCGACTTCGACTTCGACTTCGACTTCGACTTCGACTTCGACTTCGACTTCGACTTCGACTTCGACTTCGACTTCGACTTCGACTTCGACTTCGACTTCGACTTCGACTTCGACTTCGACTTCGACTTCGACTTCGACTTCGACTTCGACTTCGACTTCGACTTCGACTTCGACTTCGACTTCGACTTCGACTTCGACTTCGACATCGACTTCGACTTGGACTTCTACTTCGACTTCGACTTCGACTTCGACTTCGACTTCGACTTCGACTTCGACTTCGACTTCGACTTCGACTTCGACTTCGACTTCGACTTCGACTTCGACTTCGACTTCGACTTCGACTTCGACTTCGACTTCGACTTCGACTTCGACTTCGACTTCGACTTCGACTTCGACTTCGACTTCGACTTCGACTTCGACTTCGACTTCGACTTCGACTTCGACTTCGACTTCGACTTCGACTTCGACTTCGACTTCGACTTCGACTTCGACTTCGACTTCGACTTCGACTTCGACTTCGACTTCGATTTCGATATCGATATCGACTTCGACTTCGACTTCGACTTCGACTTCGACTTCGACTTCGACTTCGACTTCGACTTCGACTTCGACTTCGACTTCGACTTCGACTTCGACTTCGACTTCGACTTCGACTTCGACTTCGACTTCGACTTCGACTTCGACTTCGACTTCGACTTCGACTTCGACTTCGACTTCGACTTCGACTTGGACTTCGACTTCGACTTCGACTTCGACTTCGACTTCGACTTCGACTTCGACTTCGACTTCGACTTCGACTTCGACTTCGACTTCGACTTCGACTTCGACTTCGACTTCGACTTCGACTTCGACTTCGACTTCGACTTCGACTTCGACTTCGACTTCGACTTCGACTTCGACTTCGACTTCGACTTCGACTTCGACTTCGACTTCGACTTCGACTTCGACTTCGACTTCGACTTCGACTTCGACTTCGACTTCGACTTCGACTTCGACTTCGACTTCGACTTCGACTTCGACTTCGACTTCGACTTCGACTTCGACTTCGACTTCGACTTCGACTTCGACTTCGACTTCGACTTCGACTTCGACTTCGACTTCGACTTCGACTTCGACTTCGACTTCGACTTCGACTTCGACTTCGACTTCGACTTCGACTTCGACTTCGACTTCGACTTCGACTTCGACTTCGACTTCGACTTCGACTTCGACTTCGACTTCGACTTCGACTTCGACTTCGACTTCGACTTCGACTTCGACTTCGACTTCGACTTCGACTTCGACTTCGACTTCGACTTCGACTTCGACTTCGACTTCGACTTCGACTTCGACTTCGACTTCGACTTCGACTTCGACTTCGACTTCGACTTCGACTTCGACTTCGACTTCGACTTCGACTTCGACTTCGACTTCGACTTCGACTTCGACTTCGACTTCGACTTCGACTTCGACTTCGACTTCGACTTCGACTTCGACTTCGACTTCGACTTCGACTTCGACTTCGACTTCGACTTCGACTTCGACTTCGACTTCGACTTCGACTTCGACTTCGACTTCGACTTCGACTTCGACTTCGACTTCGACTTCGACTTCGACTTCGACTTCGACTTCGACTTCGACTTCGACTTCGACTTCGACTTCGACTTCGACTTCGACTTCGACTTCGACTTCGACTTCGACTTCGACTTCGACTTCGACTTCGACTTCGACTTCGACTTCGACTTCGACTTCGACTTCGACTTCGACTTCGACTTCGACTTCGACTTCGACTTCGACTTCGACTTCGATTTTGACTTCGACTTCGACTTCGACTTCGACTTCGACTTCGACTTCGACTTCGACTTCGACTTCGACTTCGACTTCGACTTCGACTTCGACTTCGACTTCGACTTCGACTTCGACTTCGACTTCGACTTCGACTTCGACTTCGACTTCGACTTCGACTTCGACTTCGACTTCGACTTCGACTTCGACTTCGACTTCGACTTCGACTTCGACTTCGACTTCGACTTCGACTTCGACTTCGACTTCGACTTCGACTTCGACTTCGACTTTGACTTCGACTTCGACTTCGACTTCGACTTCGACTTCGACTTCGACTTCGACTTCGACTTCGACTTCGACTTCGACTTCGACTTCGACTTCGACTTCGACTTCGACTTCGACTTCGACTTCGACTTCGACTTCGACTTCGACTTCGACTTCGACTTCGACTTCGACTTCGACTTCGACTTCGATATCGATATCGATATCGACTTCGACTTCGACTTCGACTTCGACTTCGACTTCGACTTCGACTTCGACTTCGACTTCGACTTCGACTTCGATATCGATATCGATATCGACTTCGACTTCGACTTCGACTTCGACTTCGACTTCGACTTCGACTTCGACTTCGACTTCGACTTCGACTTCGACTTCGACTTCGACTTCGACTTCTACTTCTACTTCCACTTCGACTTCGATTTTGACTTCCACTTCGACTTCTACTTCCACTTCGACTTCGATTTTGACTTCCACTTCGACTTCGACTTCGACATCGACTTGGACTTGGACTTCTACTTCGACTTCGACTTCGACTTCGATTTCGACTTCGACTTCGACTTCGACTTCGACTTCGACTTCGACTTCGACTTCGACTTCGACTTCGACTTCGACTTCGACTTCGACTTCGACTTCGACTTCGACTTCGACTTCGACTTCGACATCGACTTCGGACTTCGACTTCTACTTCTACTTCGACTTCGACTTCGACTTCGACTTCGACTTCGACTTCGACTTCGACTTCGACTTCGACTTCGACTTCGACTTCGACTTCGACTTCGACTTCGACTTTGACTTCGACTTCGACTTCGACTTCGACTTCGACTTCGACTTCGACTTCGACTTCGACTTCGACTTCGACTTCGACTTCGACTTCGACTTCGACTTCGACTTCGACTTCGACTTCGACTTCGACTTCGACTTCGACTTCGACTTCGACTTCGACTTCGACTTCGACTTCGACTTCGACTTCGACTTCGACTTCGACTTCGACTTCGACTTCGACTTCGACTTCGACTTCGACTTCGACTTCGACTTCGACTTCGACTTCGACTTCGACTTCGACTTCGACTTCGACTTCGACTTCGACTTCGACTTCGACTTCGACTTCGACTTCGATATCGATTTCGATATCGACTTCGACTTCGACTTCGACTTCGACTTCGACTTCGACTTCGACTTCGACTTCGACTTCGACTTCGACTTCGACTTCGACTTCGACTTCGACTTCGACTTCGACTTCGACTTCGACTTCGACTTCGACTTCGACTTTGACTTCGACTTCGACTTCGACTTCGACTTCGACTTCGACTTCGACTTCGACTTCGACTTCGACTTCGACTTCGACTTCGACTTTGACTTCGACTTCGACTTTGACTTCGACTTCGACTTCGACTTCGACTTCGACTTCGACTTCGACTTCGACTTCGACTTCGACTTCGACTTCGACTTCGACTTCGACTTCGACTTCGACTTCGACTTCGACTTCGACTTCGACTTCGACTTCGACTTCGACTTCGACTTCGACTTCGACTTCGACTTCGACTTCGACTTCGACTTCGACTTCGACTTCGACTTCGACTTCGACTTCGACTTCGACTTCGACTTCGACTTCGACTTCGACTTCGACTTCGACTTCGACTTCGACTTCGACTTCGACTTCGACTTCGACTTCGACTTCGACTTCGACTTCGACTTCGACTTCGACTTCGATATCCATATCGATATCGACTTCGACTTCGACTTCGACTTCGACTTCGACTTCGACTTCGACTTCGACTTCGACTTCGACTTCGACTTCGACTTCGACTTCGACTTCGACTTCGACTTCGACTTCGACTTCGACTTCGACTTCGACTTCGACTTCGACTTCGACTTCGACTTCGACTTCGACTTCGACTTCGACTTCGACTTCGACTTCGACTTCGACTTCGACTTCGACTTTGACTTCGACTTCGACTTCGACTTCGACTTCGACTTCGACTTCGACTTCGACTTCGACTTCGACTTCGACTTCGACTTCGACTTCGACTTCGACTTCGACTTCGACTTCGACTTCGACTTCGACTTCGACTTCGACTTCAACTTCGACTTCGACTTCGACTTCGACTTCGACTTCGACATCGACTTGGACTTCGACTTCTACTTCTACTTCGACTTCGACTTCGACTTCGACTTCGACTTCGACTTCGACTTCGACTTCGACTTCGACTTTGACTTCGACTTCGACTTCGACTTCGACTTCGACTTCGACTTCGACTTCGACTTCGACTTCGACTTCGACTTCGACTTCGACGTCGACTTCGACTTCGACTTCGACTTCGACTTCGACTTCGACTTCGACTTCGACTTTGACTTCGACTTCGACTTCAACTTCGACTTCGATATCCATATCGATATCGACTTCGACTTCGACTTCGACTTCGACTTCGACTTCGACTTCGACTTCGACTTCGACTTCGACTTCGACTTCGACTTCGATATCCATATCGATATCGACTTCGACTTCGACGTGGACTTCGACTTCGACTTCGACTTCGACTTCGACTTCGACTTCGACTTCGACTTCGACTTCGACTTCGACTTCGACTTCGACTTCTACTTCTACTTCCACTTCGACTTCGATTTTGACTTCCACTTCGACTTCTACTTCCACTTCGACTTCGATTTTGACTTCCACTTCGACTTCGACTTCGACATCGACTTGGACTTGGACTTCGACTTCGACTTCGACTTCGACTTCGACTTCGACTTCGACTTCGACTTCGACTTCGACTTCGACTTCGACTTCGACTTCTACTTCGACTTCGACTTCGACTTCGACTTCGACTTCGACTTCGACTTCGACTTCGACTTCGACTTCGACTTCGACTTCGACTTCGACTTCGACTTCGACTTCGACTTCGACTTCGACTTCGACTTCGACTTCGACTTCGACTTCGACTTCGACTTCGACTTCGACTTCGACTTCGACTTCGACTTCGACTTCGACTTCGACTTCGACTTCGACTTCGACTTCGACTTCGACTTCGACTTCGACTTCGACTTCGACTTCGATATCGATATCGACTTCGACTTCGACTTCGACTTCGACTTCGACTTCGACTTCGACTTCGACTTCGACTTCGACTTCGACTTCGACTTCGACTTCGACTTCGACTTCGACTTCGACTTCGACTTCGACTTCGACTTCGACTTCGACTTCAACTTCGATATCGATATCGATATCGACTTCGACTTCGACTTCGACTTCGACTTCGACTTCGACTTCGACTTCGACTTCGACTTCGACTTCGACTTCGACTTCGACTTCGACTTCTACTTCCACTTCGACTTCGATTTTGACTTCCACTTCGACTTCTACTTCCACTTCGACTTCGATTTTGACTTCCACTTCGACTTCGACTTCGACATCGACTTGGACTTGGACTTCTACTTCGACTTCGACTTCGACTTCGACTTCGATTTCGACTTCGACTTCGACTTCGACTTCGACTTCGACTTCGACTTCGACTTCGACTTCGACTTCGACTTCGACTTCGACTTCGACTTCGACTTCGACTTCGACTTCGACTTCGACTTCGACTTCGACTTCGACTTCGACTTCGACATCGACTTGGACTTGGACTTCTACTTCTACTTCCACTTCGACTTCGACTTCGACTTCGACTTCGACTTCGACTTCGACTTCGACTTCGACTTCGACTTCGACTTCGACTTCGACTTCGACTTCGACTTCGACTTCGACTTCGACTTCGACTTCGACTTCGACTTCGACTTCGACTTCGACTTCGACTTCGACTTCGACTTCGACTTCGACTTCGACTTCGACTTCGACTTCGACTTCGACTTCGACTTCGACTTCGACTTCGACTTCGACTTCGACTTCGACTTCGACTTCGACTTCGACTTCGACTTCGACTTCGACTTCGACTATCGACTATCGATATCGACTTCGACTTCGACTTCGACTTCGACTTCGACTTCGACTTCGACTTCGACTTCGACTTCGACTTCGACTTCGACTTCGACTTCGACTTCGACTTCGACTTCGACTTCGACTTCGACTTCGACTTCGACTTCGACTTCGACTTTGACTTCGACTTCGACTTCGACTTCGACTTCGACTTCGACTTCGACTTCGACTTCGACTTCGACTTCGACTTCGACTTCGACTTCGACTTCGACTTCGACTTCGACTTCGACTTCGACTTCGACTTCGACTTCGACTTCGACTTCGACTTCGACTTCGACTTCGACTTCGACTTCGACTTCGACTTCGACTTCGACTTTGACTTCGACTTCGACTTTGACTTCGACTTCGACTTCGACTTCGACTTCGACTTCGACTTCGACTTCGACTTCGACTTCGACTTCGACTTCGACTTCGACTTCGACTTCGACTTCGACTTCGACTTCGACTTCGACTTCGACTTCGACTTCGACTTCGACTTCGACTTCGACTTCGACTTCGACTTTGACTTCGACTTCGACTTCGACTTCGACTTCGACTTCGACTTCGACTTCGACTTCGACTTCGACTTCGACTTCGACTTCGACTTCGACTTCGACTTCGACTTCGACTTCGACTTCGACTTCGACTTCGACTTCGACTTCGACTTCGACTTCGACTTCGACTTCGACTTCGACTTCTACTTCGACTTCGACTTCGACTTCGACTTCGACTTCGACTTCTACTTCGACTTCGACTTCGACTTCGACTTCGACTTCGACTTCGACTTCGACTTCGACTTCGACTTCGACTTCGACTTCGACTTCGACTTCGACTTCGACTTCGACTTCGACTTCGACTTCGACTTCGACTTCGACTTCGACTTCGACTTCGACTTCGACTTCGACTTCGACTTCGACTTCGACTTCGACTTCGACTTCGACTTCGACTTCGACTTCGACTTCGACTTCGACTTCGACTTCGACTTCGACTTCGACTTCGACTTCGACTTCGACTTCGACTTCGACTTCGACTTCGACTTCGACTTCGACTTCGACTTCGACTTCGACTTCGACTTCGACTTCGACTTCGACTTCGACTTCGACTTCGACTTCGACTTCGACTTCGACTTCGACTTCGACTTCGACTTCGACTTCGACTTCGACTTCGACTTCGACTTCGACTTCGACTTCGACTTCTACTTCCACTTCGACTTCGATTTTGACTTCCACTTCGACTTCGACTTCGACTTCGACTTCGACTTCGACTTCGACTTCGACTTCGACTTCGACTTCGACTTCGACTTCGACTTCGACTTCGACTTCGACTTCGACTTCGACTTCGACTTCGACTTCGACTTCGACTTCGACTTCGACTTCGACTTCGACTTCGACTTCGACTTCGACTTCGACTTCGACTTCGACTTCGACTTCGACTTCGACTTCGACTTCGACTTCGACTTCGACTTCGACTTCGACTTCGACTTCGACTTCGACTTCGACTTCGACTTCGACTTCGACTTCGACTTCGACTTCGACTTCGACTTCGACTTCGACTTCGACTTCGACTTCGACTTCGACTTCGACTTCGACTTCGACTTCGACTTCGACTTCGACTTCGACTTCGACTTCGACTTCGACTTCGACTTCGACTTCGACTTCGACTTCGACTTCGACTTCGACTTCGACTTCGACTTCGACTTCGACTTCGACTTCGACTTCGACTTCGACTTCGACTTCGACTTCGACTTCGACTTCGCCTTCGACTTTGACTTCGACTTCGACTTTGACTCCGACTTCGACTTCGACTTCGACTTCGACTTCGACTTCGACTTCGACTTCGACTTCGACTTCGACTTCGACTTCGACTTCGACTTCGACTTCGACTTCGACTTCGACTTCGACTTCGACTTCGACTTCGACTTCGACTTCGACTTTGACTTTGACTTCGACTTCGACTTCGACTTCGACTTCGACTTCAACTTCAATTTCGACTTCGACTTCGACTTCGACTTCGACTTCGACTTCGACTTTGACTTCGACTTCGACTTCGACTTCGACTTCGACTTCGACTTCGACTTCGACTTCGACTTCGACTTCGACTTGGACTTCGACTTCTACTTCGACTTCGACTTCGACTTCGACTTCGACTTCGACTTCGACTTCGACTTCGACTTCGACTTCGACTTCGACTTCGACTTCGACTTCGACTTCGACTTCGACTTCGACTTCGACTTCGACTTCGACTTCGACTTCGACTTCGACTTCGACTTCGACTTCGACTTCGACTTCGACTTCGACTTCGACTTCGACTTCGACTTCGACTTCGACTTCGACTTCGACTTCGACTTCGACTTCGACTTCGACTTCGACTTCGACTTCGACTTCGACTTCGACTTCGACTTCGACTTCGACTTCGACTTCGACTTCGACTTCGACTTCGACTTCGACTTCGACTTCGACTTCGACTTCGACTTCGACTTCGACTTCGACTTCGACTTCGACTTCGACTTCGACTTCGACTTCGACTTCGACTTCGACTTCGACTTCGACTTCGACTTCGACTTCGACTTCGACTTCTACTTCTACTTCCACTTCGACTTCGATTTTGACTTCCACTTCGACTTCTACTTCCACTTCGACTTCGATTTTGACTTCCACTTCGACTTCGACTTCGACATCGACTTGGACTTGGACTTCTACTTCGACTTCGACTTCGACTTCGACTTCGACTTCGACTTCGACTTCGACTTCGACTTCGACTTCGATTTCGACTTCGACTTCGACTTCGACTTCGACTTCGACTTCGACTTCGACTTCGACTTCGACTTCGACTTCGACTTCGACTTCGACTTCGACATCGACTTGGACTTGGACTTCTACTTCTACTTCCACTTCGACTTCGATTTTGACTTCCACTTCGACTTCGACTTCGACATCGACTTGGACTTGGACTTCTATTTCTACTTCCACTTCGACTTCGACTTTGACTTCCACTTCGACTTCGACTTCGACATCGACTTGGACTTGGACTTCTACTTCTACTTCGACTTCGACTTCGACTTGGACTTCGACTTCTACTTCTACTTCGACTTCGACTTCGACTTCGACTTCGACTTCGACTTCGACTTCGACTTCGACTTCGACTTCGACTTCGACTTCGACTTCGACTTCGACTTCGACTTCGACTTCGACTTCGACTTCGACTTCGACTTCGACTTCGACTTCGACTTCGACTTCGACTTCGACTTCGACTTCGACTTCGACTTCGACTTCGACTTCGACTTCGACTTCGACTTCGACTTCGACTTCGACTTCGACTTCGACTTCGACTTCGACTTCGACTTCGACTTCGACTTCGACTTCGACTTCGACTTCGACTTCGACTTCGACTTCGACTTCGACTTCGACTTCGACTTCGACTTCGACTTCTACTTCGACTTCGACTTCGATTTTGACTTCCACTTCGACTTCTACTTCCACTTCGACTTCGATTTTGACTTCCACTTCGACTTCGACTTCGACATCGACTTGGACTTGGACTTCTACTTCGACTTCGACTTCGACTTCGACTTCGACTTCGACTTCGACTTCGACTTCGATTTCGACTTCGACTTCGACTTCGACTTCGACTTCGACTTCGACTTCGACTTCGACTTCGACTTCGACTTCGACTTCGACTTTGACTTCGACTTCGACTTCGACTTCGACTTCGACTTCGACTTCGACTTCGACTTCGACTTCGACTTCGACTTCGACTTCGACTTCGACTTCGACTTCGACTTCGACTTCGACTTCGACTTCGACTTCGACTTCGACTTCGACTTCGACTTCGACTTCGACTTCGACTTCGACTTCGACTTCGACTTCGACTTCGACTTCGACTTCAACTTCGACTTCGATATCCATATCGATATCGAC
Source organism: Drosophila leonis (assembly GCA_035045365.1). Taxonomy (NCBI): domain Eukaryota; kingdom Metazoa; phylum Arthropoda; class Insecta; order Diptera; family Drosophilidae; genus Drosophila; species Drosophila leonis. Next base: position 11,940 of record JAWNPC010000105.1, read on the forward strand.
TTTGACTTCGACTTCGACTTCAACTTCGACTTCGATATCCATATCGATATCGACTTCGACTTCGACATCGACTTCGACTTCGACTTCGACTTCGACATCGACTTCGACTTGGACTTCTACTTCTACTTCGACTTCGACTTCGACTTCGACTTCGACTTCGACTTCGACTTCGACTTCGACTTCGACTTCGACTTCGACTTCGACTATCGATATCGACTATCGATTTCGACTTCGACTTCGACTTCGACTTCGACTTCGACTTCGACTTCTACTTCTACTTCCACTTCGACTTCGATTTTGACTTCCACTTCGACTTCTACTTCCACTTCGACTTCGATTTTGACTTCCACTTCGATTTCGACTTCGACATCGACTTGGACTTGGACTTCTATTTCTACTTCCACTTCGACTTCGACTTTGACTTCCACTTCGACTTCGACTTCGACATCGACTTCGACTTCGACTTCTACTTCTACTTCGACTTCGACTTCGACTTCGACTTCGACTTCGACTTCGACTTCGACTTCGACTTCGACTTCGACTTCGACTTCGACTTCGACTTCGACTTCGACTTCGACTTCGACTTCGACTTCGACTTCGACTTCGACTTCGACTTCGACTTCGACTTCGACTTCGACTTCGACTTCGACTTCGACTTCGACTTCGACTTCGACTTCGACTTCGACTTCGACTTCGACTTCGACTTCGACTTTGACTTCGACTTCGACTTCAACTTCGACTTCGATATCCATATCGATATCGACTTCGACTTCGACTTCGACTTCGACTTCGACTTCGACTTCGACTTCGACTTCGACTTCGACTTCGACTTCGACTTCGACTTCGACTTCGACTTCGACTTCGACTTCGACTTCGACTTCGACTTCGACTTCGACTTCGACTTCGACTTCGACTTCGACTTCGACTTCGACTTCGACTTCGACTTCGACTTCGACTTCGACTTCTACTTCTACTTCCACTTCGACTTCGATTTTGACTTCCACTTCGACTTCTACTTCCACTTCGACTTCGATTTTGACTTCCACTTCGACTTCGACTTCGACATCGACTTGGACTTGGACTTCTACTTCGACTTCGACTTCGACTTCGACTTCGACTTCGACTTCGACTTCGACTTCGACTTCGACTTCGACTTCGACTTCGACTTCGACTTCGACTTCGACTTCGACTTCGACTTCGACTTCGACTTCGACTTCGACTTCGACTTCGACATCGACTTGGACTTGGACTTCTACTTCTACTTCCACTTCGACTTCGATTTTGACTTCCACTTCGACTTCGACTTCGACATCGACTTGGACTTGGACTTCTATTTCTACTTCCACTTCGACTTCGACTTTGACTTCCACTTCGACTTCGACTTCGACATCGACTTGGACTTGGACTTCTACTTC
>JAWNPC010001050.1:0-28217 GCA_035045365.1 Drosophila leonis
TCTCTTTGTCTCTTTGTCTCTTTGTCTCTTTGTCTCTTTGTCTCTTTGTCTCTTTGTCTCTTTGTCTCTTTGTCTCTTTGTCTCTTTGTCTCTTTGTCTCTTTGTCTCTTTGTCTCTTTGTCTCTTTGTCTCTTTGTCTCTTTGTCTCTTTGTCTCTTTGTCTCTTTGTCTCTTTGTCTCTTTGTCTCTTTGTCTCTTTGTCTCTTTGTCTCTTTGTCTCTCTTTGTCTCTTTGTCTCTTTGTCTCTTTGTCTCTTTGTCTCTTTGTCTCTTTGTCTCTTTGTCTCTTTGTCTCTTTGTCTCTTTGTCTCTTTGTCTCTTTGTCTCTTTGTCTCTTTGTCTCTTTGTCTCTTTGTCTCTTTGTCTCTTTGTCTCTTTGTCTCTTTGTCTCTTTGTCTCTTTGTCTCTTTGTCTCTTTGTCTCTTTGTCTCTTTGTCTCTTTGTCTCTTTGTCTCTTTGTCTCTTTGTCTCTTTGTCTCTTTGTCTCTTTGTCTCTTTGTCTCTTTGTCTCTTTGTCTCTTTGTCTCTTTGTCTCTTTGTCTCTTTGTCTCTTTGTCTCTTTGTCTCTTTGTCTCTTTGTCTCTTTGTCTCTTTGTCTCTTTGTCTCTTTGTCTCTTTGTCTCTTTGTCTCTTTGTCTCTTTGTCTCTTTGTCTCTTTGTCTCTTTGTCTCTTTGTCTCTTTGTCTCTTTGTCTCTTTGTCTCTTTGTCTCTTTGTCTCTTTGTCTCTTTGTCTCTTTGTCTCTTTGTCTCTTTGTCTCTTTGTCTCTTTGTCTCTTTGTCTCTTTGTCTCTTTGTCTCTTTGTCTCTTTGTCTCTTTGTCTCTTTGTCTCTTTGTCTCTTTGTCTCTTTGTCTCTTTGTCTCTTTGTCTCTTTGTCTCTTTGTCTCTTTGTCTCTTTGTCTCTTTGTCTCTTTGTCTCTTTGTCTCTTTGTCTCTTTGTCTCTTTGTCTCTTTGTCTCTTTGTCTCTTTGTCTCTTTGTCTCTTTGTCTCTTTGTCTCTTTGTCTCTTTGTCTCTTTGTCTCTTTGTCTCTTTGTCTCTTTGTCTCTTTGTCTCTTTGTCTCTTTGTCTCTTTGTCTCTTTGTCTCTTTGTCTCTTTGTCTCTTTGTCTCTTTGTCTCTTTGTCTCTTTGTCTCTTTGTCTCTTTGTCTCTTTGTCTCTTTGTCTCTTTGTCTCTTTGTCTCTTTGTCTCTTTGTCTCTTTGTCTCTTTGTCTCTTTGTCTCTTTGCCTCTTTGCCTCTTTGTCTCTTTGTCTCTTTGTCTCTTTGTCTCTTTGTCTCTTTGTCTCTTTGTCTCTTTGTCTCTTTGTCTCTTTGTCTCTTTGTCTCTTTGTCTCTTTGTCTCTTTGTCTCTTTGTCTCTTTGTCTCTTTGTCTCTTTGTCTCTTTGTCTCTTTGTCTCTTTGTCTCTTTGTCTCTTTGTCTCTTTGTCTCTTTGTCTCTTTGTCTCTTTGTCTCTTTGTCTCTTTGTCTCTTTGTCTCTTTGTCTCTTTGTCTCTTTGTCTCTTTGTCTCTTTGTCTCTTTGTCTCTTTGTCTCTTTGTCTCTTTGTCTCTTTGTCTCTTTGTCTCTTTGTCTCTTTGTCTCTTTGTCTCTTTGTCTCTTTGTCTCTTTGTCTCTTTGTCTCTTTGTCTCTTTGTCTCTTTGTCTCTTTGTCTCTTTGTCTCTTTGTCTCTTTGTCTCTTTGTCTCTTTGTCTCTTTGTCTCTTTGTCTCTTTGTCTCTTTGTCTCTTTGTCTCTTTGTCTCTTTGTCTCTTTGTCTCTTTGTCTCTTTGTCTCTTTGTCTCTTTGTCTCTTTGTCTCTTTGTCTCTTTGTCTCTTTGTCTCTTTGTCTCTTTGTCTTCTCTTTGTCTCTTTGTCTCTTTGTCTCTTTGTCTCTTTGTCTCTTTGTCTCTTTGTCTCTTTGTCTCTTTGTCTCTTTGTCTCTTTGTCTCTTTGTCTCTTTGTCTCTTTGTCTCTTTGTCTCTTTGTCTCTTTGTCTCTTTGTCTCTTTGTCTCTTTGTCTCTTTGTCTCTTTGTCTCTTTGTCTCTTTGTCTCTTTGTCTCTTTGTCTCTTTGTCTCTTTGTCTCTTTGTCTCTTTGTCTCTTTGTCTCTTTGTCTCTTTGTCTCTTTGTCTCTTTGTCTCTTTGTCTCTTTGTCTCTTTGTCTCTTTGTCTCTTTGCCTCTTTGTCTCTTTGTCTCTTTGTCTCTTTGTCTCTTTGTCTCTTTGTCTCTTTGTCTCTTTGTCTCTTTGTCTCTTTGTCTCTTTGTCTCTTTGTCTCTTTGTCTCTTTGTCTCTTTGTCTCTTTGTCTCTTTGTCTCTTTGTCTCTTTGTCTCTTTGTCTCTTTGTCTCTTTGTCTCTTTGTCTCTTTGTCTCTTTGTCTCTTTGTCTCTTTGTCTCTTTGTCTCTTTGTCTCTTTGTCTCTTTGTCTCTTTGTCTCTTTGTCTCTTTGTCTCTTTGTCTCTTTGTCTCTTTGTCTCTTTGTCTCTTTGTCTCTTTGTCTCTTTGTCTCTTTGTCTCTTTGTCTCTTTGTCTCTTTGTCTCTTTGTCTCTTTGTCTCTTTGTCTCTTTGTCTCTTTGTCTCTTTGTCTCTTTGTCTCTTTGTCTCTTTGTCTCTTTGTCTCTTTGTCTCTTTGTCTCTTTGTCTCTTTGTCTCTTTGTCTCTTTGTCTCTTTGTCTCTTTGTCTCTTTGTCTCTTTGTCTCTTTGTCTCTTTGTCTCTTTGTCTCTTTGTCTCTTTGTCTCTTTGTCTCTTTGTCTCTTTGTCTCTTTGTCTCTTTGTCTCTTTGTCTCTTTGTCTCTTTGTCTCTTTGTCTCTTTGTCTCTTTGTCTCTTTGTCTCTTTGTCTCTTTGCCTCTTTGTCTCTTTGTCTCTTTGTCTCTTTGTCTCTTTGTCTCTTTGTCTCTTTGCCTCTTTGTCTCTTTGTCTCTTTGTCTCTTTGTCTCTTTGTCTCTTTGTCTCTTTGTCTCTTTGTCTCTTTGTCTCTTTGTCTCTTTGTCTCTTTGTCTCTTTGTCTCTTTGTCTCTTTGTCTCTTTGTCTCTTTGTCTCTTTGTCTCTTTGTCTCTTTGTCTCTTTGTCTCTTTGTCTCTTTGTCTCTTTGTCTCTTTGTCTCTTTGTCTCTTTGTCTCTTTGTCTCTTTGTCTCTTTGTCTCTTTGTCTCTTTGTCTCTTTGTCTCTTTGTCTCTTTGTCTCTTTGTCTCTTTGTCTCTTTGTCTCTTTGTCTCTTTGTCTCTTTGTCTCTTTGTCTCTTTGTCTCTTTGTCTCTTTGTCTCTTTGTCTCTTTGTCTCTTTGTCTCTTTGTCTCTTTGTCTCTTTGTCTCTTTGTCTCTTTGTCTCTTTGTCTCTTTGTCTCTTTGTCTCTTTGTCTCTTTGTCTCTTTGTCTCTTTGTCTCTTTGTCTCTTTGTCTCTTTGTCTCTTTGTCTCTTTGTCTCTTTGTCTCTTTGTCTCTTTGTCTCTTTGTCTCTTTGTCTCTTTGTCTCTTTGTCTCTTTGTCTCTTTGTCTCTTTGTCTCTTTGTCTCTTTGTCTCTTTGTCTCTTTGTCTCTTTGTCTCTTTGTCTCTTTGTCTCTTTGTCTCTTTGTCTCTTTGTCTCTTTGTCTCTTTGTCTCTTTGTCTCTTTGTCTCTTTGTCTCTTTGTCTCTTTGTCTCTTTGTCTCTTTGTCTCTTTGTCTCTTTGTCTCTTTGTCTCTTTGTCTCTTTGTCTCTTTGTCTCTTTGTCTCTTTGTCTCTTTGTCTCTTTGTCTCTTTGTCTCTTTGTCTCTTTGTCTCTTTGTCTCTTTGTCTCTTTGTCTCTTTGTCTCTTTGTCTCTTTGTCTCTTTGTCTCTTTGTCTCTTTGCCTCTTTGTCTCTTTGTCTCTTTGTCTCTTTGTCTCTTTGTCTCTTTGTCTCTTTGTCTCTTTGTCTCTTTGTCTCTTTGTCTCTTTGTCTCTTTGTCTCTTTGTCTCTTTGTCTCTTTGTCTCTTTGTCTCTTTGTCTCTTTGTCTCTTTGTCTCTTTGTCTCTTTGTCTCTTTGTCTCTTTGTCTCTTTGTCTCTTTGTCTCTTTGTCTCTTTGTCTCTTTGTCTCTTTGTCTCTTTGTCTCTTTGTCTCTTTGTCTCTTTGTCTCTTTGTCTCTTTGTCTCTTTGTCTCTTTGTCTCTTTGTCTCTTTGTCTCTTTGTCTCTTTGTCTCTTTGTCTCTTTGTCTCTTTGTCTCTTTGTCTCTTTGTCTCTTTGTCTCTTTGTCTCTTTGTCTCTTTGTCTCTTTGTCTCTTTGTCTCTTTGCCTCTTTGTCTCTTTGTCTCTTTGTCTCTTTGTCTCTTTGTCTCTTTGTCTCTTTGTCTCTTTGTCTCTTTGTCTCTTTGTCTCTTTGTCTCTTTGTCTCTTTGTCTCTTTGTCTCTTTGTCTCTTTGTCTCTTTGCCTCTTTGTCTCTTTGTCTCTTTGTCTCTTTGTCTCTTTGTCTCTTTGTCTCTTTGTCTCTTTGTCTCTTTGTCTCTTTGTCTCTTTGTCTCTTTGTCTCTTTGTCTCTTTGTCTCTTTGTCTCTTTGTCTCTTTGTCTCTTTGTCTCTTTGTCTCTTTGTCTCTTTGTCTCTTTGTCTCTTTGTCTCTTTGTCTCTTTGTCTCTTTGTCTCTTTGTCTCTTTGTCTCTTTGCCTCTTTGTCTCTTTGTCTCTTTGTCTCTTTGTCTCTTTGTCTCTTTGTCTCTTTGTCTCTTTGTCTCTTTGTCTCTTTGTCTCTTTGTCTCTTTGTCTCTTTGTCTCTTTGTCTCTTTGTCTCTTTGTCTCTTTGTCTCTTTGTCTCTTTGTCTCTTTGTCTCTTTGTCTCTTTGTCTCTTTGTCTCTTTGTCTCTTTGTCTCTTTGTCTCTTTGTCTCTTTGTCTCTTTGTCTCTTTGTCTCTTTGTCTCTTTGTCTCTTTGTCTCTTTGTCTCTTTGTCTCTTTGTCTCTTTGTCTCTTTGTCTCTTTGTCTCTTTGTCTCTTTGTCTCTTTGTCTCTTTGTCTCTTTGTCTCTTTGTCTCTTTGTCTCTTTGTCTCTTTGTCTCTTTGTCTCTTTGTCTCTTTGTCTCTTTGCCTCTTTGTCTCTTTGTCTCTTTGTCTCTTTGTCTCTTTGTCTCTTTGTCTCTTTGTCTCTTTGTCTCTTTGTCTCTTTGTCTCTTTGTCTCTTTGTCTCTTTGTCTCTTTGTCTCTTTGTCTCTTTGTCTCTTTGTCTCTTTGTCTCTTTGTCTCTTTGTCTCTTTGTCTCTTTGTCTCTTTGTCTCTTTGTCTCTTTGTCTCTTTGTCTCTTTGTCTCTTTGTCTCTTTGTCTCTTTGTCTCTTTGTCTCTTTGTCTCTTTGTCTCTTTGTCTCTTTGTCTCTTTGTCTCTTTGTCTCTTTGTCTCTTTGTCTCTTTGTCTCTTTGTCTCTTTGTCTCTTTGTCTCTTTGTCTCTTTGTCTCTTTGTCTCTTTGTCTCTTTGTCTCTTTGTCTCTTTGTCTCTTTGTCTCTTTGTCTCTTTGTCTCTTTGTCTCTTTGTCTCTTTGTCTCTTTGTCTCTTTGTCTCTTTGTCTCTTTGTCTCTTTGTCTCTTTGTCTCTTTGTCTCTTTGTCTCTTTGTCTCTTTGTCTCTTTGTCTCTTTGTCTCTTTGTCTCTTTGTCTCTTTGTCTCTTTGTCTCTTTGTCTCTTTGTCTCTTTGTCTCTTTGTCTCTTTGTCTCTTTGTCTCTTTGTCTCTTTGTCTCTTTGTCTCTTTGTCTCTTTGTCTCTTTGTCTCTTTGTCTCTTTGTCTCTTTGTCTCTTTGTCTCTTTGTCTCTTTGTCTCTTTGTCTCTTTGTCTCTTTGTCTCTTTGTCTCTTTGTCTCTTTGTCTCTTTGTCTCTTTGTCTCTTTGTCTCTTTGTCTCTTTGTCTCTTTGTCTCTTTGTCTCTTTGTCTCTTTGTCTCTTTGTCTCTTTGTCTCTTTGTCTCTTTGTCTCTTTGTCTCTTTGTCTCTTTGTCTCTTTGTCTCTTTGTCTCTTTGTCTCTTTGTCTCTTTGTCTCTTTGTCTCTTTGTCTCTTTGTCTCTTTGTCTCTTTGTCTCTTTGTCTCTTTGTCTCTTTGTCTCTTTGTCTCTTTGTCTCTTTGTCTCTTTGTCTCTTTGTCTCTTTGTCTCTTTGTCTCTCTTTGTCTCTTTGTCTCTTTGTCTCTTTGTCTCTTTGTCTCTTTGTCTCTTTGTCTCTTTGTCTCTTTGTCTCTTTGTCTCTTTGTCTCTTTGTCTCTTTGTCTCTTTGTCTCTTTGTCTCTTTGTCTCTTTGTCTTTGTCTCTTTGTCTCTTTGTCTCTTTGTCTCTTTGTCTCTTTGTCTCTTTGTCTCTTTGTCTCTTTGTCTCTTTGTCTCTTTGTCTCTTTGTCTCTTTGTCTCTTTGTCTCTTTGTCTCTTTGTCTCTTTGTCTCTTTGTCTCTTTGTCTCTTTGTCTCTTTGTCTCTTTGTCTCTTTGTCTCTTTGTCTCTTTGTCTCTTTGTCTCTTTGTCTCTTTGTCTCTTTGTCTCTTTGTCTCTTTGTCTCTTTGTCTCTTTGTCTCTTTGTCTCTTTGTCTCTTTGTCTCTTTGTCTCTTTGTCTCTTTGTCTCTTTGTCTCTTTGTCTCTTTGTCTCTTTGTCTCTTTGTCTCTTTGTCTCTTTGTCTCTTTGTCTCTTTGTCTCTTTGTCTCTTTGTCTCTTTGTCTCTTTGTCTCTTTGTCTCTTTGTCTCTTTGTCTCTTTGTCTCTTTGTCTCTTTGTCTCTTTGTCTCTTTGTCTCTTTGTCTCTTTGTCTCTTTGTCTCTTTGTCTCTTTGTCTCTCTTTGTCTCTTTGTCTCTTTGTCTCTTTGTCTCTTTGTCTCTTTGTCTCTTTGTCTCTTTGTCTCTTTGTCTCTTTGTCTCTTTGTCTCTTTGTCTCTTTGTCTCTTTGTCTCTTTGTCTCTTTGTCTCTTTGTCTCTTTGTCTCTTTGTCTCTTTGTCTCTTTGTCTCTTTGTCTCTTTGTCTCTTTGTCTCTTTGTCTCTTTGTCTCTTTGTCTCTTTGTCTCTTTGTCTCTTTGTCTCTTTGTCTCTTTGTCTCTTTGTCTCTTTGTCTCTTTGTCTCTTTGTCTCTTTGTCTCTTTGTCTCTTTGTCTCTTTGTCTCTTTGTCTCTTTGTCTCTTTGTCTCTTTGTCTCTTTGTCTCTTTGTCTCTTTGTCTCTTTGTCTCTTTGTCTCTTTGTCTCTTTGTCTCTTTGTCTCTTTGTCTCTTTGTCTCTTTGTCTCTTTGTCTCTTTGTCTCTTTGTCTCTTTGTCTCTTTGTCTCTTTGTCTCTTTGTCTCTTTGTCTCTTTGTCTCTTTGTCTCTTTGTCTCTTTGTCTCTTTGTCTCTTTGTCTCTTTGTCTCTTTGTCTCTTTGTCTCTTTGTCTCTTTGTCTCTTTGTCTCTTTGTCTCTTTGTCTCTTTGTCTCTTTGTCTCTTTGTCTCTTTGTCTCTTTGTCTCTTTGTCTCTTTGTCTCTTTGTCTCTTTGTCTCTTTGTCTCTTTGTCTCTTTGTCTCTTTGTCTCTTTGTCTCTTTGTCTCTTTGTCTCTTTGTCTCTTTGTCTCTTTGTCTCTTTGTCTCTTTGTCTCTTTGTCTCTTTGTCTCTTTGTCTCTTTGTCTCTTTGTCTCTTTGTCTCTTTGTCTCTTTGTCTCTTTGTCTCTTTGTCTCTTTGTCTCTTTGTCTCTTTGTCTCTTTGTCTCTTTGTCTCTTTGTCTCTTTGTCTCTTTGTCTCTTTGTCTCTTTGTCTCTTTGTCTCTTTGTCTCTTTGTCTCTTTGTCTCTTTGTCTCTTTGTCTCTTTGTCTCTTTGTCTCTTTGTCTCTTTGTCTCTTTGTCTCTTTGTCTCTTTGTCTCTTTGTCTCTTTGTCTCTTTGTCTCTTTGTCTCTTTGTCTCTTTGTCTCTTTGTCTCTTTGTCTCTTTGTCTCTTTGTCTCTTTGTCTCTTTGTCTCTTTGTCTCTTTGTCTCTTTGTCTCTTTGTCTCTTTGTCTCTTTGTCTCTTTGTCTCTTTGTCTCTTTGTCTCTTTGTCTCTTTGTCTCTTTGTCTCTTTGTCTCTTTGTCTCTTTGTCTCTTTGTCTCTTTGTCTCTTTGTCTCTTTGTCTCTTTGTCTCTTTGTCTCTTTGTCTCTTTGTCTCTTTGTCTCTTTGTCTCTTTGTCTCTTTGTCTCTTTGTCTCTTTGTCTCTTTGTCTCTTTGTCTCTTTGTCTCTTTGTCTCTTTGTCTCTTTGTCTCTTTGTCTCTTTGTCTCTTTGTCTCTTTGTCTCTTTGTCTCTTTGTCTCTTTGTCTCTTTGTCTCTTTGTCTCTTTGTCTCTTTGTCTCTTTGTCTCTTTGTCTCTTTGTCTCTTTGTCTCTTTGTCTCTTTGTCTCTTTGTCTCTTTGTCTCTTTGTCTCTTTGTCTCTTTGTCTCTTTGTCTCTTTGTCTCTTTGTCTCTTTGTCTCTTTGTCTCTTTGTCTCTTTGTCTCTTTGTCTCTTTGTCTCTTTGTCTCTTTGTCTCTTTGTCTCTTTGCCTCTTTGTCTCTTTGTCTCTTTGTCTCTTTGTCTCTTTGTCTCTTTGTCTCTTTGTCTCTTTGTCTCTTTGTCTCTTTGTCTCTTTGTCTCTTTGTCTCTTTGTCTCTTTGTCTCTTTGTCTCTTTGTCTCTTTGTCTCTTTGTCTCTTTGTCTCTTTGTCTCTTTGTCTCTTTGTCTCTTTGTCTCTTTGCCTCTTTGTCTCTTTGTCTCTTTGTCTCTTTGTCTCTTTGTCTCTTTGTCTCTTTGTCTCTTTGTCTCTTTGTCTCTTTGTCTCTTTGTCTCTTTGTCTCTTTGTCTCTTTGTCTCTTTGTCTCTTTGTCTCTTTGTCTCTTTGTCTCTTTGTCTCTTTGTCTCTTTGTCTCTTTGTCTCTTTGTCTCTTTGTCTCTTTGTCTCTTTGTCTCTTTGTCTCTTTGTCTCTTTGTCTCTTTGTCTCTTTGTCTCTTTGTCTCTTTGTCTCTTTGTCTCTTTGTCTCTTTGTCTCTTTGTCTCTTTGTCTCTTTGTCTCTTTGTCTCTTTGTCTCTTTGTCTCTTTGTCTCTTTGTCTCTTTGTCTCTTTGTCTCTTTGTCTCTTTGTCTCTTTGTCTCTTTGTCTCTTTGTCTCTTTGTCTCTTTGTCTCTTTGTCTCTTTGTCTCTTTGTCTCTTTGTCTCTTTGTCTCTTTGTCTCTTTGTCTCTTTGTCTCTTTGTCTCTTTGTCTCTTTGTCTCTTTGTCTCTTTGTCTCTTTGTCTCTTTGTCTCTTTGTCTCTTTGTCTCTTTGTCTCTTTGTCTCTTTGTCTCTTTGTCTCTTTGTCTCTTTGTCTCTTTGCCTCTTTGTCTCTTTGCCTCTTTGCCTCTTTGTCTCTTTGTCTCTTTGTCTCTTTGTCTCTTTGTCTCTTTGTCTCTTTGTCTCTTTGTCTCTTTGTCTCTTTGTCTCTTTGTCTCTTTGTCTCTTTGTCTCTTTGTCTCTTTGTCTCTTTGTCTCTTTGTCTCTTTGTCTCTTTGTCTCTTTGTCTCTTTGTCTCTTTGTCTCTTTGTCTCTTTGTCTCTTTGTCTCTTTGCCTCTTTGTCTCTTTGTCTCTTTGTCTCTTTGTCTCTTTGTCTCTTTGTCTCTTTGTCTCTTTGTCTCTTTGTCTCTTTGTCTCTTTGTCTCTTTGTCTCTTTGTCTCTTTGTCTCTTTGTCTCTTTGTCTCTTTGTCTCTTTGTCTCTTTGTCTCTTTGTCTCTTTGTCTCTTTGTCTCTTTGTCTCTTTGTCTCTTTGTCTCTTTGTCTCTTTGTCTCTTTGTCTCTTTGTCTCTTTGTCTCTTTGTCTCTTTGTCTCTTTGTCTCTTTGCCTCTTTGTCTCTTTGTCTCTTTGTCTCTTTGTCTCTTTGTCTCTTTGTCTCTTTGTCTCTTTGTCTCTTTGTCTCTTTGTCTCTTTGTCTCTTTGTCTCTTTGTCTCTTTGTCTCTTTGTCTCTTTGTCTCTTTGTCTCTTTGTCTCTTTGCCTCTTTGTCTCTTTGTCTCTTTGTCTCTTTGTCTCTTTGTCTCTTTGTCTCTTTGTCTCTTTGTCTCTTTGTCTCTTTGTCTCTTTGTCTCTTTGTCTCTTTGTCTCTTTGTCTCTTTGTCTCTTTGTCTCTTTGTCTCTTTGTCTCTTTGTCTCTTTGTCTCTTTGTCTCTTTGTCTCTTTGTCTCTTTGTCTCTTTGTCTCTTTGTCTCTTTGTCTCTTTGTCTCTTTGTCTCTTTGTCTCTTTGTCTCTTTGTCTCTTTGTCTCTTTGTCTCTTTGTCTCTTTGTCTCTTTGTCTCTTTGTCTCTTTGTCTCTTTGTCTCTTTGTCTCTTTGTCTCTTTGTCTCTTTGTCTCTTTGTCTCTTTGTCTCTTTGTCTCTTTGTCTCTTTGTCTCTTTGTCTCTTTGTCTCTTTGTCTCTTTGTCTCTTTGTCTCTTTGTCTCTTTGTCTCTTTGTCTCTTTGTCTCTTTGTCTCTTTGTCTCTTTGTCTCTTTGTCTCTTTGTCTCTTTGTCTCTTTGTCTCTTTGTCTCTTTGTCTCTTTGTCTCTTTGTCTCTTTGTCTCTTTGTCTCTTTGTCTCTTTGTCTCTTTGTCTCTTTGTCTCTTTGTCTCTTTGTCTCTTTGTCTCTTTGTCTCTTTGTCTCTTTGTCTCTTTGTCTCTTTGTCTCTTTGTCTCTTTGTCTCTTTGTCTCTTTGTCTCTTTGTCTCTTTGTCTCTTTGTCTCTTTGTCTCTTTGTCTCTTTGTCTCTTTGTCTCTTTGTCTCTTTGTCTCTTTGTCTCTTTGTCTCTTTGTCTCTTTGTCTCTTTGTCTCTTTGTCTCTTTGTCTCTTTGTCTCTTTGTCTCTTTGTCTCTTTGTCTCTTTGTCTCTTTGTCTCTTTGTCTCTTTGTCTCTTTGTCTCTTTGTCTCTTTGTCTCTTTGTCTCTTTGTCTCTTTGTCTCTTTGTCTCTTTGTCTCTTTGCCTCTTTGCCTCTTTGTCTCTTTGTCTCTTTGTCTCTTTGTCTCTTTGTCTCTTTGTCTCTTTGTCTCTTTGTCTCTTTGTCTCTTTGTCTCTTTGTCTCTTTGTCTCTTTGTCTCTTTGTCTCTTTGTCTCTTTGTCTCTTTGTCTCTTTGTCTCTTTGTCTCTTTGTCTCTTTGTCTCTTTGTCTCTTTGTCTCTTTGTCTCTTTGTCTCTTTGTCTCTTTGTCTCTTTGTCTCTTTGTCTCTTTGTCTCTTTGTCTCTTTGTCTCTTTGTCTCTTTGTCTCTTTGTCTCTTTGTCTCTTTGTCTCTTTGTCTCTTTGTCTCTTTGTCTCTTTGCCTCTTTGTCTCTTTGTCTCTTTGTCTCTTTGTCTCTTTGTCTCTTTGTCTCTTTGTCTCTTTGTCTCTTTGTCTCTTTGTCTCTTTGTCTCTTTGTCTCTTTGTCTCTTTGTCTCTTTGTCTCTTTGTCTCTTTGTCTCTTTGTCTCTTTGTCTCTTTGTCTCTTTGTCTCTTTGTCTCTTTGTCTCTTTGTCTCTTTGTCTCTTTGTCTCTTTGTCTCTTTGTCTCTTTGTCTCTTTGTCTCTTTGTCTCTTTGTCTCTTTGTCTCTTTGTCTCTTTGTCTCTTTGTCTCTTTGCCTCTTTGTCTCTTTGTCTCTTTGTCTCTTTGTCTCTTTGTCTCTTTGTCTCTTTGTCTCTTTGTCTCTTTGTCTCTTTGTCTCTTTGTCTCTTTGTCTCTTTGTCTCTTTGTCTCTTTGTCTCTTTGTCTCTTTGTCTCTTTGTCTCTTTGTCTCTTTGTCTCTTTGTCTCTTTGTCTCTTTGTCTCTTTGTCTCTTTGTCTCTTTGTCTCTTTGTCTCTTTGTCTCTTTGTCTCTTTGTCTCTTTGTCTCTTTGTCTCTTTGTCTCTTTGTCTCTTTGTCTCTTTGTCTCTTTGTCTCTTTGTCTCTTTGTCTCTTTGTCTCTTTGTCTCTTTGTCTCTTTGTCTCTTTGTCTCTTTGTCTCTTTGTCTCTTTGTCTCTTTGTCTCTTTGTCTCTTTGTCTCTTTGTCTCTTTGTCTCTTTGTCTCTTTGTCTCTTTGTCTCTTTGTCTCTTTGTCTCTTTGTCTCTTTGTCTCTTTGTCTCTTTGTCTCTTTGTCTCTTTGTCTCTTTGTCTCTTTGTCTCTTTGTCTCTTTGTCTCTTTGTCTCTTTGTCTCTTTGTCTCTTTGTCTCTTTGTCTCTTTGTCTCTTTGTCTCTTTGTCTCTTTGTCTCTTTGTCTCTTTGCCTCTTTGCCTCTTTGTCTCTTTGTCTCTTTGTCTCTTTGTCTCTTTGTCTCTTTGTCTCTTTGTCTCTTTGTCTCTTTGTCTCTTTGTCTCTTTGTCTCTTTGTCTCTTTGTCTCTTTGTCTCTTTGTCTCTTTGTCTCTTTGTCTCTTTGTCTCTTTGTCTCTTTGTCTCTTTGTCTCTTTGCCTCTTTGTCTCTTTGTCTCTTTGTCTCTTTGTCTCTTTGTCTCTTTGTCTCTTTGTCTCTTTGCCTCTTTGTCTCTTTGTCTCTTTGTCTCTTTGTCTCTTTGTCTCTTTGTCTCTTTGTCTCTTTGTCTCTTTGTCTCTTTGTCTCTTTGTCTCTTTGTCTCTTTGTCTCTTTGTCTCTTTGTCTCTTTGTCTCTTTGTCTCTTTGTCTCTTTGTCTCTTTGTCTCTTTGTCTCTTTGTCTCTTTGTCTCTTTGTCTCTTTGTCTCTTTGTCTCTTTGTCTCTTTGTCTCTTTGTCTCTTTGTCTCTTTGTCTCTTTGTCTCTTTGTCTCTTTGTCTCTTTGTCTCTTTGTCTCTTTGTCTCTTTGTCTCTTTGTCTCTTTGCCTCTTTGTCTCTTTGTCTCTTTGTCTCTTTGCCTCTTTGTCTCTTTGTCTCTTTGTCTCTTTGTCTCTTTGTCTCTTTGTCTCTTTGTCTCTTTGTCTCTTTGTCTCTTTGTCTCTTTGTCTCTTTGTCTCTTTGTCTCTTTGTCTCTTTGTCTCTTTGTCTCTTTGTCTCTTTGTCTCTTTGTCTCTTTGTCTCTTTGTCTCTTTGTCTCTTTGTCTCTTTGTCTCTTTGTCTCTTTGTCTCTTTGTCTCTTTGTCTCTTTGTCTCTTTGTCTCTTTGTCTCTTTGTCTCTTTGTCTCTTTGTCTCTTTGTCTCTTTGTCTCTTTGTCTCTTTGTCTCTTTGTCTCTTTGTCTCTTTGTCTCTTTGTCTCTTTGTCTCTTTGTCTCTTTGTCTCTTTGTCTCTTTGTCTCTTTGCCTCTTTGTCTCTTTGTCTCTTTGTCTCTTTGTCTCTTTGTCTCTTTGTCTCTTTGTCTCTTTGTCTCTTTGTCTCTTTGTCTCTTTGTCTCTTTGTCTCTTTGTCTCTTTGTCTCTTTGTCTCTTTGTCTCTTTGTCTCTTTGTCTCTTTGTCTCTTTGTCTCTTTGTCTCTTTGCCTCTTTGTCTCTTTGTCTCTTTGTCTCTTTGTCTCTTTGTCTCTTTGCCTCTTTGTCTCTTTGTCTCTTTGTCTCTTTGTCTCTTTGTCTCTTTGTCTCTTTGTCTCTTTGTCTCTTTGTCTCTTTGTCTCTTTGTCTCTTTGTCTCTTTGTCTCTTTGTCTCTTTGTCTCTTTGTCTCTTTGTCTCTTTGTCTCTTTGTCTCTTTGTCTCTTTGTCTCTTTGTCTCTTTGTCTCTTTGTCTCTTTGTCTCTTTGTCTCTTTGTCTCTTTGTCTCTTTGTCTCTTTGTCTCTTTGTCTCTTTGTCTCTTTGTCTCTTTGTCTCTTTGTCTCTTTGTCTCTTTGTCTCTTTGTCTCTTTGTCTCTTTGTCTCTTTGTCTCTTTGTCTCTTTGCCTCTTTGCCTCTTTGTCTCTTTGTCTCTTTGTCTCTTTGTCTCTTTGTCTCTTTGCCTCTTTGTCTCTTTGTCTCTTTGTCTCTTTGTCTCTTTGTCTCTTTGTCTCTTTGTCTCTTTGTCTCTTTGTCTCTTTGTCTCTTTGTCTCTTTGTCTCTTTGTCTCTTTGTCTCTTTGTCTCTTTGTCTCTTTGTCTCTTTGTCTCTTTGTCTCTTTGTCTCTTTGTCTCTTTGTCTCTTTGTCTCTTTGTCTCTTTGTCTCTTTGTCTCTTTGTCTCTTTGTCTCTTTGTCTCTTTGTCTCTTTGTCTCTTTGTCTCTTTGTCTCTTTGTCTCTTTGTCTCTTTGTCTCTTTGTCTCTTTGTCTCTTTGTCTCTTTGTCTCTTTGTCTCTTTGTCTCTTTGTCTCTTTGTCTCTTTGTCTCTTTGTCTCTTTGTCTCTTTGTCTCTTTGTCTCTTTGTCTCTTTGTCTCTTTGTCTCTTTGTCTCTTTGTCTCTTTGTCTCTTTGTCTCTTTGTCTCTTTGTCTCTTTGTCTCTTTGTCTCTTTGTCTCTTTGTCTCTTTGTCTCTTTGTCTCTTTGTCTCTTTGTCTCTTTGTCTCTTTGTCTCTTTGTCTCTTTGTCTCTTTGTCTCTTTGTCTCTTTGTCTCTTTGTCTCTTTGTCTCTTTGTCTCTTTGTCTCTTTGTCTCTTTGTCTCTTTGTCTCTTTGTCTCTTTGTCTCTTTGTCTCTTTGTCTCTTTGTCTCTTTGTCTCTTTGTCTCTTTGTCTCTTTGTCTCTTTGTCTCTTTGTCTCTTTGTCTCTTTGTCTCTTTGTCTCTTTGTCTCTTTGTCTCTTTGTCTCTTTGTCTCTTTGTCTCTTTGTCTCTTTGTCTCTTTGTCTCTTTGTCTCTTTGTCTCTTTGTCTCTTTGTCTCTTTGTCTCTTTGTCTCTTTGTCTCTTTGTCTCTTTGTCTCTTTGTCTCTTTGTCTCTTTGTCTCTTTGTCTCTTTGTCTCTTTGTCTCTTTGTCTCTTTGTCTCTTTGTCTCTTTGTCTCTTTGTCTCTTTGTCTCTTTGTCTCTTTGTCTCTTTGTCTCTTTGTCTCTTTGTCTCTTTGTCTCTTTGTCTCTTTGTCTCTTTGTCTCTTTGTCTCTTTGTCTCTTTGTCTCTTTGTCTCTTTGTCTCTTTGTCTCTTTGTCTCTTTGTCTCTTTGTCTCTTTGTCTCTTTGTCTCTTTGTCTCTTTGTCTCTTTGTCTCTTTGTCTCTTTGTCTCTTTGTCTCTTTGTCTCTTTGTCTCTTTGTCTCTTTGTCTCTTTGTCTCTTTGTCTCTTTGTCTCTTTGTCTCTTTGTCTCTTTGTCTCTTTGTCTCTTTGTCTCTTTGTCTCTTTGTCTCTTTGTCTCTTTGTCTCTTTGTCTCTTTGTCTCTTTGTCTCTTTGTCTCTTTGTCTCTTTGTCTCTTTGTCTCTTTGTCTCTTTGTCTCTTTGTCTCTTTGTCTCTTTGTCTCTTTGTCTCTTTGTCTCTTTGTCTCTTTGTCTCTTTGTCTCTTTGTCTCTTTGTCTCTTTGTCTCTTTGTCTCTTTGTCTCTTTGTCTCTTTGTCTCTTTGTCTCTTTGTCTCTTTGTCTCTTTGTCTCTTTGTCTCTTTGTCTCTTTGTCTCTTTGTCTCTTTGTCTCTTTGTCTCTTTGTCTCTTTGTCTCTTTGTCTCTTTGTCTCTTTGTCTCTTTGTCTCTTTGTCTCTTTGTCTCTTTGTCTCTTTGTCTCTTTGTCTCTTTGTCTCTTTGTCTCTTTGTCTCTTTGTCTCTTTGTCTCTTTGTCTCTTTGTCTCTTTGTCTCTTTGTCTCTTTGTCTCTTTGTCTCTTTGTCTCTTTGTCTCTTTGTCTCTTTGTCTCTTTGTCTCTTTGTCTCTTTGTCTCTTTGTCTCTTTGTCTCTTTGTCTCTTTGTCTCTTTGTCTCTTTGTCTCTTTGTCTCTTTGTCTCTTTGTCTCTTTGTCTCTTTGTCTCTTTGTCTCTTTGTCTCTTTGTCTCTTTGTCTCTTTGTCTCTTTGTCTCTTTGTCTCTTTGTCTCTTTGTCTCTTTGTCTCTTTGTCTCTTTGTCTCTTTGTCTCTTTGTCTCTTTGTCTCTTTGTCTCTTTGTCTCTTTGTCTCTTTGTCTCTTTGTCTCTTTGTCTCTTTGTCTCTTTGTCTCTTTGTCTCTTTGTCTCTTTGTCTCTTTGTCTCTTTGTCTCTTTGTCTCTTTGTCTCTTTGTCTCTTTGTCTCTTTGTCTCTTTGTCTCTTTGTCTCTTTGTCTCTTTGTCTCTTTGTCTCTTTGTCTCTTTGTCTCTTTGTCTCTTTGTCTCTTTGTCTCTTTGTCTCTTTGTCTCTTTGTCTCTTTGTCTCTTTGTCTCTTTGTCTCTTTGTCTCTTTGTCTCTTTGTCTCTTTGTCTCTTTGTCTCTTTGTCTCTTTGTCTCTTTGTCTCTTTGTCTCTTTGTCTCTTTGTCTCTTTGTCTCTTTGTCTCTTTGTCTCTTTGTCTCTTTGTCTCTTTGTCTCTTTGTCTCTTTGTCTCTTTGTCTCTTTGTCTCTTTGTCTCTTTGTCTCTTTGTCTCTTTGTCTCTTTGTCTCTTTGTCTCTTTGTCTCTTTGTCTCTTTGTCTCTTTGTCTCTTTGTCTCTTTGTCTCTTTGTCTCTTTGTCTCTTTGTCTCTTTGTCTCTTTGTCTCTTTGTCTCTTTGTCTCTTTGTCTCTTTGTCTCTTTGTCTCTTTGTCTCTTTGTCTCTTTGTCTCTTTGTCTCTTTGTCTCTTTGTCTCTTTGTCTCTTTGTCTCTTTGTCTCTTTGTCTCTTTGTCTCTTTGTCTCTTTGTCTCTTTGTCTCTTTGTCTCTTTGTCTCTTTGTCTCTTTGTCTCTTTGTCTCTTTGTCTCTTTGTCTCTTTGTCTCTTTGTCTCTTTGTCTCTTTGTCTCTTTGTCTCTTTGTCTCTTTGTCTCTTTGTCTCTTTGTCTCTTTGTCTCTTTGTCTCTTTGTCTCTTTGTCTCTTTGTCTCTTTGTCTCTTTGTCTCTTTGTCTCTTTGTCTCTTTGTCTCTTTGTCTCTTTGTCTCTTTGTCTCTTTGTCTCTTTGTCTCTTTGTCTCTTTGTCTCTTTGTCTCTTTGTCTCTTTGTCTCTTTGTCTCTTTGTCTCTTTGTCTCTTTGTCTCTTTGTCTCTTTGTCTCTTTGTCTCTTTGTCTCTTTGTCTCTTTGTCTCTTTGTCTCTTTGTCTCTTTGCCTCTTTGTCTCTTTGTCTCTTTGTCTCTTTGCCTCTTTGTCTCTTTGTCTCTTTGTCTCTTTGTCTCTTTGTCTCTTTGTCTCTTTGTCTCTTTGTCTCTTTGTCTCTTTGTCTCTCTTTGTCTCTTTGTCTCTTTGTCTCTTTGTCTCTTTGTCTCTTTGTCTCTTTGTCTCTTTGTCTCTTTGTCTCTTTGTCTCTTTGTCTCTTTGTCTCTTTGTCTCTTTGTCTCTTTGTCTCTTTGTCTCTTTGTCTCTTTGTCTCTTTGTCTCTTTGTCTCTTTGCTCTCTTTGTCTCTTTGTCTCTTTGTCTCTTTGCCTCTTTGTCTCTTTGTCTCTTTGTCTCTTTGTCTCTTTGTCTCTTTGTCTCTTTGTCTCTTTGTCTCTTTGTCTCTTTGTCTCTTTGTCTCTTTGTCTCTTTGTCTCTTTGTCTCTTTGTCTCTTTGTCTCTTTGTCTCTTTGTCTCTTTGTCTCTTTGTCTCTTTGTCTCTTTGTCTCTTTGTCTCTTTGTCTCTTTGTCTCTTTGTCTCTTTGTCTCTTTGTCTCTTTGTCTCTTTGTCTCTTTGTCTCTTTGTCTCTTTGTCTCTTTGTCTCTTTGTCTCTTTGTCTCTTTGTCTCTTTGTCTCTTTGTCTCTTTGTCTCTTTGTCTCTTTGTCTCTTTGTCTCTTTGTCTCTTTGTCTCTTTGTCTCTTTGTCTCTTTGTCTCTTTGTCTCTTTGTCTCTTTGTCTCTTTGTCTCTTTGTCTCTTTGTCTCTTTGTCTCTTTGTCTCTTTGTCTCTTTGTCTCTTTGTCTCTTTGTCTCTTTGTCTCTTTGTCTCTTTGTCTCTTTGTCTCTTTGTCTCTTTGTCTCTTTGTCTCTTTGTCTCTTTGTCTCTTTGTCTCTTTGTCTCTTTGTCTCTTTGTCTCTTTGTCTCTTTGTCTCTTTGTCTCTTTGTCTCTTTGTCTCTTTGTCTCTTTGTCTCTTTGTCTCTTTGTCTCTTTGTCTCTTTGTCTCTTTGTCTCTTTGTCTCTTTGTCTCTTTGTCTCTTTGTCTCTTTGTCTCTTTGTCTCTTTGTCTCTTTGTCTCTTTGTCTCTTTGTCTCTTTGTCTCTTTGTCTCTTTGTCTCTTTGTCTCTTTGTCTCTTTGTCTCTTTGTCTCTTTGTCTCTTTGTCTCTTTGTCTCTTTGTCTCTTTGTCTCTTTGTCTCTTTGTCTCTTTGTCTCTTTGTCTCTTTGTCTCTTTGTCTCTTTGTCTCTTTGTCTCTTTGTCTCTTTGTCTCTTTGTCTCTTTGTCTCTTTGTCTCTTTGTCTCTTTGTCTCTTTGTCTCTTTGTCTCTTTGTCTCTTTGTCTCTTTGTCTCTTTGTCTCTTTGTCTCTTTGTCTCTTTGTCTCTTTGTCTCTTTGTCTCTTTGTCTCTTTGTCTCTTTGTCTCTTTGTCTCTTTGTCTCTTTGTCTCTTTGTCTCTTTGTCTCTTTGTCTCTTTGTCTCTTTGTCTCTTTGTCTCTTTGTCTCTTTGTCTCTTTGTCTCTTTGTCTCTTTGTCTCTTTGTCTCTTTGTCTCTTTGTCTCTTTGTCTCTTTGTCTCTTTGTCTCTTTGTCTCTTTGTCTCTTTGCCTCTTTGTCTCTTTGTCTCTTTGTCTCTTTGTCTCTTTGTCTCTTTGTCTCTTTGTCTCTTTGTCTCTTTGTCTCTTTGTCTCTTTGTCTCTTTGCCTCTTTGTCTCTTTGTCTCTTTGTCTCTTTGTCTCTTTGTCTCTTTGTCTCTTTGTCTCTTTGTCTCTTTGTCTCTTTGTCTCTTTGTCTCTTTGTCTCTTTGTCTCTTTGTCTCTTTGTCTCTTTGTCTCTTTGTCTCTTTGTCTCTTTGTCTCTTTGTCTCTTTGTCTCTTTGTCTCTTTGTCTCTTTGTCTCTTTGTCTCTTTGTCTCTTTGTCTCTTTGTCTCTTTGTCTCTTTGTCTCTTTGTCTCTTTGCCTCTTTGTCTCTTTGTCTCTTTGTCTCTTTGTCTCTTTGTCTCTTTGTCTCTTTGTCTCTTTGTCTCTTTGTCTCTTTGTCTCTTTGTCTCTTTGTCTCTTTGTCTCTTTGTCTCTTTGTCTCTTTGTCTCTTTGTCTCTTTGTCTCTTTGTCTCTTTGTCTCTTTGTCTCTTTGTCTCTTTGTCTCTTTGTCTCTTTGTCTCTTTGTCTCTTTGTCTCTTTGTCTCTTTGTCTCTTTGTCTCTTTGTCTCTTTGTCTCTTTGTCTCTTTGTCTCTTTGTCTCTTTGTCTCTTTGTCTCTTTGTCTCTTTGTCTCTTTGTCTCTTTGTCTCTTTGTCTCTTTGTCTCTTTGTCTCTTTGTCTCTTTGTCTCTTTGTCTCTTTGTCTCTTTGTCTCTTTGTCTCTTTGTCTCTTTGTCTCTTTGTCTCTTTGTCTCTTTGTCTCTTTGTCTCTTTGTCTCTTTGTCTCTTTGTCTCTTTGTCTCTTTGTCTCTTTGTCTCTTTGTCTCTTTGTCTCTTTGTCTCTTTGTCTCTTTGTCTCTTTGTCTCTTTGTCTCTTTGTCTCTTTGTCTCTTTGTCTCTTTGTCTCTTTGTCTCTTTGTCTCTTTGTCTCTTTGTCTCTTTGTCTCTTTGTCTCTTTGTCTCTTTGTCTCTTTGTCTCTTTGTCTCTTTGTCTCTTTGTCTCTTTGTCTCTTTGTCTCTTTGTCTCTTTGTCTCTTTGTCTCTTTGTCTCTTTGTCTCTTTGTCTCTTTGTCTCTTTGTCTCTTTGTCTCTTTGTCTCTTTGTCTCTTTGCCTCTTTGTCTCTTTGTCTCTTTGTCTCTTTGTCTCTTTGTCTCTTTGTCTCTTTGTCTCTTTGTCTCTTTGTCTCTTTGTCTCTTTGTCTCTTTGTCTCTTTGTCTCTTTGTCTCTTTGTCTCTTTGTCTCTTTGTCTCTTTGTCTCTTTGTCTCTTTGTCTCTTTGTCTCTTTGTCTCTTTGTCTCTTTGTCTCTTTGTCTCTTTGTCTCTTTGTCTCTTTGTCTCTTTGTCTCTTTGTCTCTTTGTCTCTTTGTCTCTTTGTCTCTTTGTCTCTTTGTCTCTTTGTCTCTTTGTCTCTTTGTCTCTTTGTCTCTTTGTCTCTTTGTCTCTTTGTCTCTTTGTCTCTTTGTCTCTTTGTCTCTTTGTCTCTTTGTCTCTTTGTCTCTTTGTCTCTTTGTCTCTTTGTCTCTTTGTCTCTTTGTCTCTTTGTCTCTTTGTCTCTTTGCCTCTTTGTCTCTTTGTCTCTTTGTCTCTTTGTCTCTTTGTCTCTTTGTCTCTTTGTCTCTTTGTCTCTTTGTCTCTTTGTCTCTTTGTCTCTTTGTCTCTTTGTCTCTTTGTCTCTTTGTCTCTTTGTCTCTTTGTCTCTTTGTCTCTTTGTCTCTTTGTCTCTTTGTCTCTTTGTCTCTTTGTCTCTTTGTCTCTTTGTCTCTTTGTCTCTTTGTCTCTTTGTCTCTTTGTCTCTTTGTCTCTTTGTCTCTTTGTCTCTTTGTCTCTTTGTCTCTTTGTCTCTTTGTCTCTTTGTCTCTTTGTCTCTTTGTCTCTTTGTCTCTTTGTCTCTTTGCCTCTTTGCCTCTTTGCCTCTTTGCCTCTTTGTCTCTTTGTCTCTTTGTCTCTTTGTCTCTTTGTCTCTTTGTCTCTTTGTCTCTTTGTCTCTTTGTCTCTTTGTCTCTTTGTCTCTTTGTCTCTTTGTCTCTTTGTCTCTTTGTCTCTTTGTCTCTTTGTCTCTTTGTCTCTTTGTCTCTTTGTCTCTTTGTCTCTTTGTCTCTTTGTCTCTTTGTCTCTTTGTCTCTTTGTCTCTTTGTCTCTTTGTCTCTTTGTCTCTTTGTCTCTTTGTCTCTTTGTCTCTTTGTCTCTTTGTCTCTTTGTCTCTTTGTCTCTTTGTCTCTTTGTCTCTTTGTCTCTTTGTCTCTTTGTCTCTTTGTCTCTTTGTCTCTTTGTCTCTTTGTCTCTTTGTCTCTTTGTCTCTTTGTCTCTTTGTCTCTTTGTCTCTTTGTCTCTTTGTCTCTTTGTCTCTTTGTCTCTTTGTCTCTTTGTCTCTTTGTCTCTTTGTCTCTTTGTCTCTTTGTCTCTTTGTCTCTTTGTCTCTTTGTCTCTTTGTCTCTTTGTCTCTTTGTCTCTTTGTCTCTTTGTCTCTTTGTCTCTCTCTTTGTCTCTTTGTCTCTTTGTCTCTTTGTCTCTTTGTCTCTTTGTCTCTTTGTCTCTTTGTCTCTTTGTCTCTTTGTCTCTTTGTCTCTTTGTCTCTTTGTCTCTTTGTCTCTTTGTCTCTTTGTCTCTTTGTCTCTTTGTCTCTTTGTCTCTTTGTCTCTTTGTCTCTTTGTCTCTTTGTCTCTTTGTCTCTTTGTCTCTTTGTCTCTTTGTCTCTTTGTCTCTTTGTCTCTTTGTCTCTTTGTCTCTTTGTCTCTTTGTCTCTTTGTCTCTTTGTCTCTTTGTCTCTTTGTCTCTTTGTCTCTTTGTCTCTTTGTCTCTTTGTCTCTTTGTCTCTTTGTCTCTTTGTCTCTTTGTCTCTTTGTCTCTTTGTCTCTTTGTCTCTTTGTCTCTTTGTCTCTTTGTCTCTTTGTCTCTTTGTCTCTTTGTCTCTTTGTCTCTTTGTCTCTTTGTCTCTTTGTCTCTTTGTCTCTTTGTCTCTTTGTCTCTTTGTCTCTTTGTCTCTTTGTCTCTTTGTCTCTTTGTCTCTTTGTCTCTTTGTCTCTTTGTCTCTTTGTCTCTTTGTCTCTTTGTCTCTTTGTCTCTTTGTCTCTTTGTCTCTTTGTCTCTTTGTCTCTTTGTCTCTTTGTCTCTTTGTCTCTTTGTCTCTTTGTCTCTTTGTCTCTTTGTCTCTTTGTCTCTTTGTCTCTTTGTCTCTTTGTCTCTTTGTCTCTTTGTCTCTTTGTCTCTTTGTCTCTTTGTCTCTTTGTCTCTTTGTCTCTTTGTCTCTTTGTCTCTTTGTCTCTTTGTCTCTTTGTCTCTTTGTCTCTTTGTCTCTTTGTCTCTTTGTCTCTTTGTCTCTTTGTCTCTTTGTCTC
Source organism: Drosophila leonis (assembly GCA_035045365.1). Classification (NCBI taxonomy): domain Eukaryota; kingdom Metazoa; phylum Arthropoda; class Insecta; order Diptera; family Drosophilidae; genus Drosophila; species Drosophila leonis. The sequence goes on from JAWNPC010001050.1 coordinate 21,835, forward strand.
TTTGTCTCTTTGTCTCTTTGTCTCTTTGTCTCTTTGTCTCTTTGTCTCTTTGTCTCTTTGTCTCTTTGTCTCTTTGTCTCTTTGTCTCTTTGTCTCTTTGTCTCTTTGTCTCTTTGTCTCTTTGTCTCTTTGTCTCTCTTTGTCTCTTTGTCTCTTTGTCTCTTTGTCTCTTTGTCTCTTTGTCTCTTTGTCTCTTTTTGTCTCTTTGTCTCTTTGTCTCTTTGTCTCTTTGTCTCTTTGTCTCTTTGTCTCTTTGTCTCTTTGTCTCTTTGTCTCTTTGTCTCTTTGTCTCTTTGTCTCTGTCTTTGTCTCTTTGTCTCTTTGTCTCTTTGTCTCTTTGTCTCTTTGTCTCTTTGTCTCTTTGTCTCTTTGTCTCTTTGTCTCTTTGTCTCTTTGTCTCTTTGTCTCTTTGTCTCTTTGTCTCTTTGTCTCTTTGTCTCTTTGTCTCTTTGTCTCTTTGTCTCTTTGTCTCTTTGTCTCTTTGTCTCTTTGTCTCTTTGTCTCTTTGTCTCTTTGTCTCTTTGTCTCTTTGTCTCTTTGTCTCTTTGTCTCTTTGTCTCTTTGTCTCTTTGTCTCTTTGTCTCTTTGTCTCTTTGTCTCTTTGTCTCTTTGTCTCTTTGTCTCTTTGTCTCTTTGTCTCTTTGTCTCTTTGTCTCTTTGTCTCTTTGTCTCTTTGTCTCTTTGTCTCTTTGCCTCTTTGTCTCTTTGTCTCTTTGTCTCTTTGTCTCTTTGCCTCTTTGCCTCTTTGTCTCTTTGTCTCTTTGTCTCTTTGTCTCTTTGTCTCTTTGTCTCTTTGTCTCTTTGTCTCTTTGTCTCTTTGTCTCTTTGTCTCTTTGTCTCTTTGTCTCTTTGTCTCTTTGTCTCTTTGTCTCTTTGTCTCTTTGTCTCTTTGTCTCTTTGTCTCTTTGTCTCTTTGTCTCTTTGCCTCTTTGTCTCTTTGTCTCTTTGTCTCTTTGTCTCTTTGTCTCTTTGTCTCTTTGTCTCTTTGTCTCTTTGTCTCTTTGTCTCTTTGTCTCTTTGTCTCTTTGTCTCTTTGTCTCTTTGTCTCTTTGTCTCTTTGTCTCTTTGTCTCTTTGTCTCTTTGTCTCTTTGTCTCTTTGTCTCTTTGTCTCTTTGTCTCTTTGTCTCTTTGTCTCTTTGTCTCTTTGTCTCTTTGTCTCTTTGTCTCTTTGTCTCTTTGTCTCTTTGTCTCTTTGTCTCTTTGTCTCTTTGTCTCTTTGTCTCTTTGTCTCTTTGTCTCTTTGTCTCTTTGTCTCTTTGTCTCTTTGTCTCTTTGTCTCTTTGCCTCTTTGCCTCTTTGTCTCTTTGTCTCTTTGTCTCTTTGTCTCTTTGTCTCTTTGTCTCTTTGTCTCTTTGTCTCTTTGTCTCTTTGTCTCTTTGTCTCTTTGTCTCTTTGTCTCTTTGTCTCTTTGTCTCTTTGTCTCTTTGTCTCTTTGTCTCTTTGTCTCTTTGTCTCTTTGTCTCTTTGTCTCTTTGTCTCTTTGTCTCTTTGTCTCTTTGTCTCTTTGTCTCTTTGTCTCTTTGTCTCTTTGTCTCTTTGTCTCTTTGTCTCTTTGTCTCTTTGTCTCTTTGTCTCTTTGTCTCTTTGTCTCTTTGTCTCTTTGTCTCTTTGTCTCTTTGTCTCTTTGTCTCTTTGTCTCTTTGTCTCTTTGTCTCTTTGTCTCTTTGTCTCTTTGTCTCTTTGTCTCTTTGTCTCTTTGTCTCTTTGTCTCTTTGTCTCTTTGTCTCTTTGTCTCTTTGCCTCTTTGTCTCTTTGTCTCTTTGTCTCTTTGTCTCTTTGTCTCTTTGTCTCTTTGTCTCTTTGTCTCTTTGTCTCTTTGTCTCTTTGTCTCTTTGTCTCTTTGTCTCTTTGTCTCTTTGCCTCTTTGTCTCTTTGTCTCTTTGTCTCTTTGTCTCTTTGTCTCTTTGTCTCTTTGTCTCTTTGTCTCTTTGCCTCTTTGTCTCTTTGTCTCTTTGTCTCTTTGTCTCTTTGTCTCTTTGTCTCTTTGTCTCTTTGTCTCTTTGTCTCTTTGTCTCTTTGTCTCTTTGTCTCTTTGTCTCTTTGTCTCTTTGTCTCTTTGTCTCTTTGCCTCTTTGTCTCTTTGTCTCTTTGTCTCTTTGTCTCTTTGTCTCTTTGTCTCTTTGTCTCTTTGTCTCTTTGTCTCTTTGTCTCTTTGTCTCTTTGTCTCTTTGTCTCTTTGTCTCTTTGTCTCTTTGTCTCTTTGTCTCTTTGTCTCTTTGTCTCTTTGTCTCTTTGTCTCTTTGTCTCTTTGTCTCTTTGTCTCTTTGTCTCTTTGTCTCTTTGTCTCTTTGTCTCTTTGTCTCTTTGTCTCTTTGTCTCTTTGTCTCTTTGTCTCTTTGTCTCTTTGTCTCTTTGTCTCTTTGTCTCTTTGTCTCTTTGTCTCTTTGTCTCTTTGCCTCTTTGTCTCTTTGTCTCTTTGTCTCTTTGTCTCTTTGTCTCTTTGTCTCTTTGTCTCTTTGTCTCTTTGTCTCTTTGTCTCTTTGTCTCTTTGTCTCTTTGTCTCTTTGTCTCTTTGTCTCTTTGTCTCTTTGTCTCTTTGTCTCTTTGTCTCTTTGTCTCTTTGTCTCTTTGTCTCTTTGTCTCTTTGTCTCTTTGTCTCTTTGTCTCTTTGTCTCTTTGTCTCTTTGTCTCTTTGTCTCTTTGTCTCTTTGTCTCTTTGTCTCTTTGTCTCTTTGTCTCTTTGTCTCTTTGTCTCTTTGTCTCTTTGTCTCTTTGTCTCTTTGTCTCTTTGTCTCTTTGTCTCTTTGTCTCTTTGTCTCTTTGTCTCTTTGTCTCTTTGTCTCTTTGTCTCTTTGTCTCTTTGTCTCTTTGTCTCTTTGTCTCTTTGTCTCTTTGTCTCTTTGTCTCTTTGTCTCTTTGTCTCTTTGTCTCTTTGTCTCTTTGCCTCTTTGTCTCTTTGTCTCTTTGTCTCTTTGTCTCTTTGCCTCTTTGTCTCTTTGTCTCTTTGTCTCTTTGTCTCTTTGTCTCTTTGTCTCTTTGTCTCTTTGTCTCTTTGTCTCTTTGTCTCTTTGTCTCTTTGTCTCTTTGTCTCTTTGTCTCTTTGTCTCTTTGTCTCTTTGTCTCTTTGTCTCTTTGTCTCTTTGTCTCTTTGTCTCTTTGTCTCTTTGTCTCTTTGTCTCTTTGTCTCTTTGTCTCTTTGTCTCTTTGTCTCTTTGTCTCTTTGTCTCTTTGTCTCTTTGTCTCTTTGTCTCTTTGTCTCTTTGTCTCTTTGTCTCTTTGTCTCTTTGTCTCTTTGTCTCTTTGTCTCTTTGTCTCTTTGTCTCTTTGTCTCTTTGTCTCTTTGTCTCTTTGTCTCTTTGTCTCTTTGTCTCTTTGTCTCTTTGTCTCTTTGTCTCTTTGTCTCTTTGTCTCTTTGTCTCTTTGTCTCTTTGTCTCTTTGTCTCTTTGTCTCTTTGTCTCTTTGTCTCTTTGTCTCTTTGTCTCTTTGTCTCTTTGTCTCTTTGTCTCTTTGTCTCTTTGTCTCTTTGTCTCTTTGTCTCTTTGCCTCTTTGTCTCTTTGTCTCTTTGTCTCTTTGTCTCTTTGTCTCTTTGTCTCTTTGTCTCTTTGTCTCTTTGTCTCTTTGTCTCTTTGTCTCTTTGTCTCTTTGCCTCTTTGTCTCTTTGTCTCTTTGTCTCTTTGTCTCTCTTTGTCTCTTTGTCTCTTTGTCTCTTTGTCTCTTTGTCTCTTTGTCTCTTTGTCTCTTTCGTCTCTTTGTCTCTTTGTCTCTTTGTCTCTTTGTCTCTTTGTCTCTTTGTCTCTTTGTCTCTTTGTCTCTTTGTCTCTTTGTCTCTTTGTCTCTTTGTCTCTTTGTCTCTTTGTCTCTTTGTCTCTTTGCCTCTTTGCCTCTTTGTCTCTTTGTCTCTTTGTCTCTTTGTCTCTTTGTCTCGTTTGTCTCTTTGTCTCTGTCTTTGTCTCTTTGTCTCTTTGTCTCTTTGTCTCTTTGTCTCTTTGTCTCTTTGTCTCTTTGTCTCTTTGTCTCTTTGTCTCTTTGTCTCTTTGTCTCTTTGTCTCTTTGTCTCTTTGTCTCTTTGTCTCTTTGCCTCTTTGCCTCTTTGTCTCTTTGTCTCTTTGTCTCTTTGTCTCTTTGTCTCTTTGTCTCTTTGTCTCTTTGTCTCTTTGTCTCTTTGTCTCTTTGTCTCTTTGTCTCTTTGTCTCTTTGTCTCTTTGTCTCTTTGTCTCTTTGTCTCTTTGTCTCTTTGTCTCTTTGTCTCTTTGTCTCTTTGTCTCTTTGTCTCTTTGTCTCTTTGTCTCTTTGTCTCTTTGTCTCTTTGTCTCTTTGTCTCTTTGTCTCTTTGTCTCTTTGTCTCTTTGTCTCTTTGTCTCTTTGTCTCTTTGTCTCTTTGTCTCTTTGTCTCTTTGTCTCTTTGTCTCTTTGTCTCTTTGTCTCTTTGTCTCTTTGTCTCTTTGTCTCTTTGTCTCTTTGTCTCTTTGTCTCTTTGTCTCTTTGTCTCTTTGTCTCTTTGTCTCTTTGTCTCTTTGTCTCTTTGTCTCTTTGTCTCTTTGTCTCTTTGTCTCTTTGTCTCTTTGTCTCTTTGCCTCTTTGCCTCTTTGTCTCTTTGTCTCTTTGTCTCTTTGTCTCTTTGTCTCTTTGTCTCTTTGTCTCTTTGTCTCTCTTGTCTCTTTGTCTCTTTGTCTCTTTGTCTCTTTGTCTCTTTGTCTCTTTGTCTCTTTGTCTCTTTGTCTCTTTGCCTCTTTGTCTCTTTGCCTCTTTGTCTCTTTGCCTCTTTGCCTCTTTGCCTCTTTGTCTCTTTGTCTCTTTGTCTCTTTGTCTCTTTGTCTCTTTGTCTCTTTGTCTCTTTGTCTCTTTGTCTCTTTGTCTCTTTGTCTCTTTGTCTCTTTGTCTCTTTGTCTCTTTGTCTCTTTGTCTCTTTGTCTCTTTGTCTCTTTGTCTCTTTGTCTCTTTGTCTCTTTGTCTCTTTGTCTCTTTGTCTCTTTGTCTCTTTGTCTCTTTGTCTCTTTGCCTCTTTGTCTCTTTGTCTCTTTGTCTCTTTGTCTCTTTGCCTCTTTGCCTCTTTGTCTCTTTGTCTCTTTGTCTCTTTGTCTCTTTGTCTCTTTGTCTCTTTGCCTCTTTGTCTCTTTGTCTCTGTCTTTGTCTCTTTGTCTCTTTGTCTCTTTGCCTCTTTGTCTCTTTGTCTCTTTGTCTCTTTGTCTCTTTGTCTCTTTGTCTCTTTGTCTCTTTGTCTCTTTGTCTCTTTGTCTCTTTGTCTCTTTGCCTCTTTGTCTCTTTGTCTCTTTGTCTCTTTGTCTCTTTGTCTCTTTGTCTCTTTGTCTCTTTGTCTCTTTGTCTCTTTGTCTCTTTGTCTCTTTGTCTCTTTGTCTCTTTGTCTCTTTGTCTCTTTGTCTCTTTGTCTCTTTGTCTCTTTGTCTCTTTGTCTCTTTGCCTCTTTGTCTCTTTGTCTCTTTGTCTCTTTGTCTCTTTGTCTCTTTGTCTCTTTGTCTCTTTGTCTCTTTGTCTCTTTGTCTCTTTGTCTCTTTGTCTCTTTGTCTCTTTGTCTCTTTGTCTCTTTGTCTCTTTGTCTCTTTGTCTCTTTGTCTCTTTGTCTCTTTGTCTCTTTGTCTCTTTGTCTTTCTCTCTTTGCCTCTTTGTCTCTTTGTCTCTTTGCCGCTTTGTCTCTTTGTCTCTTTGTCTCTTTGTCTCTTTGTCTCTGTCTCTTTGTCTCGTTTGTCTCTTTGTCTCTTTGTCTCTTTGCCTCTTTGTCTCTTTGCCTCTTTGTCTCTTTGTCTCTTTGTCTCTTTGTCTCTTTGTCTCTTTGTCTCTTTGTCTCTTTGTCTCTTTGTCTCTTTGTCCCTTTGTCTCTTTGTCTCTTTGCCTCTTTGTCTCTTTGTCTCTTTGTCTCTTTGTCTCTTTGTCTCTTTGTCTCTTTGTCTCTTTGTCTCTTTGTCTCTTTGTCTCTTTGTCTCTTTGTCTCTTTGTCTCTTTGTCTCTTTGTCTCTTTGTCTCTTTGTCTCTTTGTCTCTTTGTCTCTTTGTCTCTGTTGCCTCTTTGTCTCTTTGTCTCTTTGTCTCTTTGTCTCTTTGTCTCTTTGTCTCTTTGTCTCTTTGTCTCTTTGCCTCTTTGCCTCTTTGCCTCTTTGTCTCTTTGTCTCTTTGTCTCTTTGTCTCTTTGCCTCTTTGTCTCTTTGTCTCTTTGTCTCTTTGTCTCTTTGTCTCTTTGTCTCTTTGTCTCTTTGTCTCTTTGCCTCTTTGCCTCTTTGTCTCTTTGCCTCTTTGTCTCTTTGTCTCTTTGTCTCTTTGTCTCTTTGTCTCTTTGTCTCTTTGTCTCTTTGTCTCTTTGTCTCTTTGTCTCTTTGTCTCTTTGTCTCCTTGTCTCTTTGTCTCTTTGTCTCTTTGTCTCTTTGTCTCTTTGTCTCTTTGTCTCTTTGTCTCTTTGCTCTCTTTGTCTCTTTGTCTCTTTGTCTCTTT
>JAWNPC010000107.1:0-22411 GCA_035045365.1 Drosophila leonis
AATCCATTGAATTGGGTCAATCTTAGGTTCTCTTTGACATTAATCCAGATATTCAATTATAATATGTGATTTTACATACTCAGTAAAATATTCATTAGGGTAGATCATTAGGTCCTCTCAGACAATATCATTATTGACATTATTCTAGACTCTTTTATTTACATGCTCTGTAAATCATTAAATTGTTCACTTTGACATTAATGCAAATATTTCTTTGAATTTGCATACCCTGTAATCTAATTTAAGTTTCGTTTAAGCGGTAAATCGTCTTTGACATTATTTGAAATTTAAAAAACTTTGATTTTGTCAACTCTGTAACGTGTGTGGCGATCATTAATTTCGCTTTGAACTTATTCCTGTTTAAATTTCTTCGAATTTGCATACCCTGTAATCTATTATCATGTCTAATTATCTACAATTATAAAACATTGAAGCTTCACGTACTTAACTCAGCTTCAGTTTGCATTTTCGTATATCGATGCATATTATATTTTTCTTTCATATTAAATCAGGAAAGTTTCATATACCCTGTAGTTAAATATCAGATCGAGAATGATATATAAGAGACATGATACTTGTGTATTCCTACATGTTTCTTAATATCATTCTCTTTGTATACCCGGTAAAATTTCATGCTTTGATCTTGGATCTACAAATTTAAGTATACAAAATTTCCATTTGATTATATTATATTTTAAGAATTATAATCTAATTAATCTTAAGGCCATATGCATATGTTCATATATTATTTAAGGAAGTTGGCTTAAGAGAAAGTACAAAAACCCGTGAATAGAATAACTGCAAGTCGGCTTGCAGACAGTAGACAGTAGACAGAATGTCTCTCAAGGGCGTTGACCATTGATAGCCATAATATTCTTCAGATAGTTAAGAGAACTAATCCCAGGCAGTGGCAGTAGCACAAAAAACTGATCATAATTGCAATGTCCCAAAAAGTGAAGCTAATAAAGCAAAAATGTTAAAAGAAAGCCAAAGAAAGACGAGCGCAAAACATGGGCAACATTAGCGCTAAATCGTTTCAACGTCTCACAAACTATAAAAGGTGAAATTATCCGCAATGAAAATGAGCGTAGAGTAAACAAAGAGCCGGACACAGCCGTCAGACATTGATGGGTCTGGGTCTGGGTCTGAGTCTGACTCTAGAGGTTGGGTCTGGGCTTGGGTCTCAGGTCTGGCCTCTAGTGCAAAGATTATCGGACTAATGTTCGCTAGAGAAACATGACGAAGTTTGACCCAATTATCAGCGTCACTTTGCAAGAAAACGAATTGAATCGAAACACCAAACAACAGACACCAAACAACAACAAAACTTCGCAGCCGAAAGCTAAAGACAAATGTGGGTCAAATTTTGGGTCGAATCGAAAGCAAATGCCCAGAAAACAATTGCGGCTATTTCTTGTTTATATTATCACTTAATTATACAGAGGAAAGCACAGCATAGCACGAAGAACAGTTAAGAGTGGCAGCCGGCAATATAATCATACGCCCACGCCCATATCCACGCCCCTCTCCCCTGTGTCCGCCCACAACTGCACAGAGAGCATACATAATGCAGGATGGCAGCGAAAGAGCGGCTATTTGGTATGCATTGCGACGACTGAGTGGCCAACCTGTTGTTGACTACAACAGAACAACATTGATTGAAGAATCGAGAGTATGCCTGACTAGCAGTTACCCTGTACAAGTGATATAGTTGTAGATATTTAATGAACTCTTTTGAAGATGATAAGTAGTGAGTTTTTATAGGAATTTAGAGTTTGTTATTGAAAAGGTTATTAGGCAGATCGATATATATCGATAAGTTTTGTTTTATGAGAAGTTATCGATAAGAAATTGATGCATTTCTCTATTCAAATATTGCATTTACAGAATTGATTTGGTTTTTTTTAGCACTTCGCTTGAGTTTAGTGAACTTCTATGATCAGTAATTAAAGTAAGTAGCTTTAATTAACTTTAATAACATTTAACATTTATATCTGATATACTAAAATATATATATTTCAAAGTTGAGTCATTCAAATATATCTAGACAAATCTAGACAATTCTATTGTTCTGATCAAGATGATATATATCTATATCCATCACACTTCTCAAGCTATATATATACCCTATATATATTCCTCATATTCCATGTGTCTTGCTGGGTATAATGACAACTTACGTATTAAGCTACATATTGCGAGTGTTCTCGTTATTTTATTTTTTATTATTTAACATGCACAGCACGACCAATTGATCCCCTCTCCCTCCCCTCTTCCCGCTCCTACACCATCTCACCTGCCCTTTACTGTCCCACCAGCCGCCCCTCTTGTTACACCTGTGCAAGTGCTTTTATTGCCATTGTCTCGCCTCGTCTCGTCTCGTCATCGGCCTCGTCTGACGTTTGTCTTCTGGCTTAGTGTTTGTTTTCTAGCGTGAAGGTCTTTTATATGCTCGTCATCGTGCCCAGCTCTAAAACTTACAATTGGTCTACAAGCATGTTTACACATACAAACACACACACACACACACACACATACAATTTGTGTGTCAATGTGGCAATTGATTCGAATTGCGTGTGCATGCAACTCCATCAAAAACTGTGAATGGTGTGAATATGAATCAATTTACTATTTACTATAAACTTTACTTTATGCTGCATCAAAGACTATTTTTAAAGATTGTTCAATGCAAGCGAAGTTTGATAAATGAGGAGAGCAGATATAGGTAGTAGAGTAGGTTATATACACATACAATATATATTGTATGCAGATAGTATAAAAGATATATAATTATATTTTTTGAATATGAATAGTATGATGGATATATATATTTATAAGTATATAATATTTACATTTTGAATATGAATAGTATACTGCGCTTGCATCAAATGCATTCATATATTGTATATATATATATATATATATATATATATATATATATATATATATATATATATATATATATATATATATATTTGTATTATATATAGTAGAATACTATTCATATTGACGTTACATCAAGTGCAATATTTATTTATCATGTGTTCATAAAAATAGTAGTGCAACTGAAATGTTGGACAGCAAAATTTAATATTTGAAAACAATTTGAAACGAGTTTAAGATAATATAATAATAATGTATATAATATATATATATATATAATATATGTATAATATATATATATATAATATATGTATAATATATAATAAAATATATATATATAATATATCTATATATATATATATATATTCAAATTGATTTCAAAGATTATGTTTACCACAAAATTTTGCTGTTCAACATTTCAATTGCACTACTATTTTTATGAACAGTGCTATATATAATGCCATAGTAAAAGATGATTGAAGTGATCAATACTCCTTTCTATTTCCATTGATTTGAAAAAAGAAGTCCACATACACAATTTGTTATACATATACATTAAATCATAGTAAAATACAAATATCCCATAGTTACGCCTTCTTCATTCCACCCAAAATCGAAATATAACGAAATTATAGAAACTTCAAGGCAACTCCTAGGCAGACACAGCCGCCTCAAGCGCTCTCATTTGCTTTTAGCTTCACAACTCTTATCATAGATAACAAATTCTGAATTATATACAGTAAATATCCAAAAAAAATTGCTTTAATTATGAAAGTTGCATAAAAATTCATTTGAGACTTGTTTAAACGCCTCACAATCTGATTAATTTCCATATAATATTGTAAACATAGCATACAATAATGCAAAGGAATTAATGTTTTAAGCATTTAATAATATAGTGCACCGATTTAGCGACCTTTTCTATATTTTAGCTTTGAGTCATGTATTTGTTGATTATTTGTAATCATAAACTAACAAAGTTAAACACACAAAATGTGAGCAGATTTTTTATATAGCTATTTCAAGAAACTCTCGATTCGCGATAAACAGCAAAATTTGCTAGCGACTTAAGACTTCGTCAACGAATCGGGACGCTTGCTTAGCTTAAGCTGTAAACATTTGAGAAGTTTATTATATAATATAAATATACATGTGTATATATTTTGATATTAAATGAAGTTTGCATCTTTGTAGTAAAAAAAATGTGAAATTTTTTAGTTTCAACCTGTCATCTCTGTTAAAATATCAATATCAAAATATTGAGTAACTCTAAATGACTTGAAAACTTGCATTTAGCTAAGCTAGCAATTTTAATATTTCCTATAGATTTATATAAAATATTAACATGATCATTAAACTACTACCCAGACGAACGATCACCAATCAAAATTTCCCTTTGTCTTATTCTAAAGAAATTGTCTTAAATCTAGCCAACTCTGGCCATACTCGAAGTTAATAGTTGAACGTCAAACAAGTATGAAATATGTAGCTACATCAAATATTTCCATTATTTCTCTCTTTTTTAATGTGATTAACGTTTGGCGTTACAATTGGTATTTAGTGCGCGACTGAGTCTAGCTGATGCAGGCTAACATCTGAGGCTACTGCAGCAATCGCTCCATTACCACCCTGAAGCTGCAGCAGCAAGAGCAGCAACAGCAGCAACAGCAGCAACAGCTCCAACGAGCATTTAGGCATCTTGAATGCCTTTCCAATTATTTGCAGTGTTTGAATTTTGCGCCAGTTTTTTCTTGAGAGTTTGCTGTTTGCTTGGACTTGGTTGACTTGCTGCCAGCCAAGTAATTTGGCAGTAAAAACAACTGGCAGAAAGAAAACTGAAATTTGTATCAAATTTGAAAACTCACTTCAGCATGGCGAATGCCTCAGTCACGCTAACTGCGGCAACAGCAGCCAAAAACACACTCAACTCAACTCAACTCGACTCGACATATTCATAAGCAAACATACCTAGAGATGTACATATATAAATATATATTGTATATATAGACATTTATATATATTTAGGTTTGTAAGTAGTTTGCCAAAGGCAACAGTTGAAGAATTTTTTAAAAATATCTACAACAAACTTGGCAGATTCAATGTGAGTGTGTGCAGAAACACTCACAGTTTACACAAGTTTTTATGGTCTAGCAATATATGGAATTGTGGAATACTTAATAATAACTATTGTTTATCTAAAAGTTTTGTAAGTGTTTCATATATTTACACACACAAAACCCAGGCGTAGCTGATGATGATGTGGTGCTGCAGGCAGCACACACTTTGCCCAGCCTGGGAAATTTCAATGTAATATCCTGTAATACGAGACCAGGGCGTAAAGTAAATGCGATGCAGTCATCAAGTGTTTATTCGCCTTTTGCTGGCCCAAGCAGGATGTGCTTATGTGCAAGAGCCGACCCTATAGCAGCTCTACCTGCACATACAGTATTTGCCTGATCAGTGCAAGCTCGTTGGAATGCGGGACATCTGTGTAAACAGACAATAAGAGAGAGATGAGTGCCAAGAGCTGAGTGCTGCGACTTGAGAGCTTCAGTAATTTCTATGCATGAATTATATACATATATACTTATATTATACTATATATATATATATATATATATATTTATATATGTATATACAATATATATATTTAATTTATTACTAATTTTTGTATATATTATATATATTATCAAAATATTAGTAATAAATGAAATATTTATATAGAAATATATACCTCGCATTATTCATATGTCAGTGGCATATGCTATAAGAAATTGTTATTCATTGAAATTTTTAACTAATTTTAGTAATAGAAACAAAGCAACAAAATATACCAGGAATAGTCATAATAATCCATAGTAATATTTTTTAATATATTTATAGCAATATATATAATATATACCCATAATAAAACATAAAAACAAATAAGAAAACTCTAGTCGGTGGTGCCCGATTAGGAGATCCCCTGAATCCCGTCCGATCTGCGTTTTAAATATACTCAATTATGTGTTTATTAAAGCAGAACCAATTTAAGCTTGTAAAATTAAATTATTAAAAAAAATATATCCAAAATATAACAATAATCAAAACTTTATAAATCATAAATGAATCTAAATCCAAAATTTTGAGACTCTAGCTTTAAAGATATACGAGATATAATTTAATAACTTGATTTCGATAAGGATATACACACCAGAGAATTTCAAGTCTCTAGCTCTAATAGGTTCTGAGATCGACTCGTTCATACATACAGACAGACGAACATTCGGACGGACGGACGGACGGACAGACAGACAGACGTACCATGCTAAATCGACTCAGTTCCTCACCCTGATCAAGAATATATACACTTTATGGGGTCTGCCATGCCTCCTTCTGCCTAGTACATACATTTGACATTTTAACAAACCCATTATACCCTGATTTGCCATTTTCAATAGGTTCAGGGTTTGATAATAACATATTAATAATTTATAATATACAATAGTTATTATTATATATTATACATATGTTAAATATAATGCTATAACTATTCCACAGTAATTCGTAAATGCCATCGATTCCGTATCATTTCTCTATTTTTAAGCATTACACGATCTATAATCAATAAGGTCTTCCTATTGATAAGTTGATAAATAGAATACGCAACATATACTAAACAGATAATACATAATTGCAATATTAATAGAAATAGAAATTGATGAGCTAATAAATATAAAATATAGTCTAGTATAAAACATATAAATATATATATATATATATATTATTTTATAGTATAGTTCAGTAACGTATATAAAGAAAAATCACAGAGTTCTGTTCACTCCAATATAAATTTCAAGAAAACTCAAAACAAAAACTTGTCAATAATTAAATTTTTATTTTAATGCTCGTTAGATTGGACTTGAGTCCTAGTCTCATATCTGTATGCATTGCTGTTTTAGCCTACAGCCATTTGGCTCTAAAACAAAGTTAGTTAAGTAGCTCTAACTAAGTATATAAACAAATTGCATTAACAACAACAAAAAAGAAATTTGTATAAAAACAGCAATTACTCTTATGGTCGCTGATATTGACTTAGATCTTATAGAGGAAAAAGTACTTTAGAAAAAGAAAAAACCATACAAGTATAAGTGTTTTAGAAGGGTTTGCATGACTAAGAAATACCCTGAAACTCAGGATCCAACTGCTGTTTTAAACAGTCCAACTAGTTCTTTTAAAGAATGTATCAATTTGCAATTCAAATTCAATTGAAATGATATTTTGAGTGTATTTTAAAATTTAATATGCTTAATTTGTATGTGCTACATGGGAAATTAGATGAAATTTTACTAATTTGTATTTGCAATAGAAGTTATAAGAAATATATATAAGAATATAAGAATATAAGCATATAATATAATATATAATATAATAAAACTAAACTTTGATTACATAAATTTTAATAAATTTCATAGAAAAAACAAAATTTGATCTACGCTTACTTCTTCATATAACACTTCAAATTCCTAGATCAAATACTTTCTGTTATCGACATGTACATAAATATAAAAGAATAGATAAAAAGACGGAAGTTCAATCAAGAATCAAGAATATATATATACTGTATATGGAATAAGTCAACCTTCTGCCAGTTACACATACTTCTACTGAACCATTTTACCATAAAACAACCATTTTCAATGGGCTCAAACTATAAAAGAAAAAGAGAAACCCAAGACTGATAAAAAAGTGCATATATATACACCTGAGTAGAGTATCAGAAAAAAGTGCATATATAATAAATGACAAGCTGAGGCTCGCTGCATTGACCAAGCGAACGAAAGGTACTTAAAGAAAAACTCAACTCAACTCAAATCGTCTGGGGGCTCATTTCCTGTTTCGGTTTCTGTTTCTGTTTCTGTTTCGGTTTCTGGCTGCCACAGTGCAGCATGGAATTCAGCTACTTTTCTTCTTCTTCTGCTTCTTCTTCTTCTTCTTCTTCTTGTTTGCTGCCTCTGCTTCTGCTGCTTTTGCTATCCCTATCAATAATAAGTGGCGGCTAGTTTCTAATTTGCCAAACAACCTTTAATGATCGACGCGAGTGTTGCCAATAATAATCTCGCTCGCTCGCTCTCTCTCTCTATCCCTCTCTCTACTTCTCCCTCTCTGCATGCAAATGAATGAAGTTTCCAAAAAAAAAAAATTCATTTACAGTTAATGTATCGCTGATTTTTGTCGCTGCGGGGCCAAAATATTGTTGTTTTTTTTTTTTGGTTTTGCTTTGTTGATCGTTTCATATCAATCAATTAGGCATAGCTCTTGATCGACCGTTAGCACTTTCTGATTGCATTTTTATCATTGATTAACAAACAACAAAAAACACCAAAATTGTGCAAAAAACTAAAATAAAATTTGTTACGACGATGTCATTACGAAATAAACACAGTTACAAACTTATAACATATGTATATATAAACTTATGTATATATCACATACATATAGCTTATAGGAAAACACACTCTCTCCCAGCAATTTTCACATTTCACGAAACATTTTTGTTTCAGAGAGTTTTATAATTAATTGCGTTTACAGTGGGCAGCTCTGCATCAATTATATATGTACATATATTAAAAACCTTGGCGCTGTTCAGTCCAAGATCTGCATCTACCATATTTATACGAACTTAACGGTTTTTCTTTAATTTTGTAAAGTCTCATGTTTGAAATGAAATGAAAAGTTGAAGCTATAAAGAGCAAATTTGGATTTAAAATTCAATTTACTTATGCTAATGTTTTTTATTTGATTTTTAATGATTAATTGATGTAGATTAATAAAAATTGAGAAAATAATTAAACAAGAAACAAACTAATGTTGAGATGCAGCTAGAACTAGAATGTCCCTTAGCTCAAAATACTATAATCTGCATTTGAAAGTTTTAGTGTTGCCCTCTGAGCACTTTTTTAAAATTTTTTTAAATATTTATATATAATATATCCCAAAAATATAGTCGAAGAAATAGACTTGCTGTAAAATATATTGAGGACGTGTAGAAGAGTTCTTCAGTAAGTTGAACAAATATACAGCTCTGCTCATGAAAATAGTAGTGCGGCTGAGCACTAAATGTTGAACAACAAAATTTAGTTATCAACAAAATTAGTTATGCAAACAAGTTGAAACGTATACTATTCGGACTTAGCACGTCAATAATAAATAAATCAGAATAAAATCTGCTTTTTGATTAGCAAATTCTAGTGTAAAATGTTATTCGAATTTATTTCAATTTATATATAAAACATTTTTGCCAATATTAACTATTTAATATAATTTTAAATTTAAATTTAAAAACCAAATTATATTATAATTTGATCAATTTTTACTATTAAAAATAAAACCCAATTTTATAATTATAAATTGATATAAATAAAATGCTTTTTCACTTACCTCACATATAATTACTATTCCAGCTTAAATACTTTCAATTAGCGAATTGTTCCAATTGGAATCTAAGCAATGAGAGCTTGTTTTCCTGCTGTAGTTGTAGTTGGATCTGGTTGGAAACTGAACTTGTTATTGTATTGCCTTAATCTGGTGTATCGCGTAGGAGGCAGGAGACAAAGCGGCCAAGACGTGCCGTACTTGTTGCTGGTATACATTCAATTACAACAGCAACAACAAGAACAACAACAACAATAGCAAAAGCAATAACAACAACAAAATCATCACGCGATTAGTTTAAGCCGAGCTAAAGCGAAACAGCCAAAGGGTATTCGACTTATGCTTGCTTGCACACATACATACATACATGCATAGCTATGAGCGAGCACACACACACACATACATTTCAACTTGCAGAGGCAGCAAAAAAAACTTCAAACACAAAACGAAAAGAAGAAAGAACGGTTAATTTGAAACATGTCGAAGCTTGAATACTCTCGCCAGCAAACATACATACATATGTATATGTATATATGTATGTATGTATGTATATTTATACATGTACATATATGTACATACATATATGCAAATACTTTAGTGATTCAAGCTTTTAGCTAAGCTTTTATTCATACTTTTTATGACTCCTTCTATGACACATTCAGCATAGAAACTAAAATGACCTCTGCAAGGGTATGCATGATGCGAAATAAGAAAAGTAAAAAGAAGGAAAAAAAAACATAATAAAAACAACAACATGCACACGCAGACAAACAACAAGAATATGTATCTTAAAACTGGTTTAAGATTTGTTGGGATTGAAGTTGGTTACTTCGATGCTTCTGCTCAGGTTCAGTTCAGGCTTCAGTTTGTGTACCATATGCATATGTGTGTGTGTACAAACACTCACTCACGCACACACACTATGCATGTGTGTGTGTGTGTGTACAAACAATCGAGTTTTTACATACAAACAGAGAAGTTTGTACTTTCGAATAGTCGAAGATCGAATTCTATTCTCTGTTACAATTTATTTCGAACTGCGAATATCATTTGCATTTGCATTTGCATATTGTTGTTGTTGTTGTTGTTGTTGCTTTTCACACTGTCTTAAGAGGAACAACTGTTGCTTCGGCGTTGCACTGGGAGAACGTGAGCAAATCGAATCACAACAAAAACTATTGACGTTGACCGGTTGACGTATCGTTATTTTTAGTAGACAATCATTTTCGTGTACTATTATTTAATATACTATGCATTACACGATTAAATTTATTTTGATATTTTATATTTATTACCGGTGCAGTGACGGCAATCGCTCAGAATTTGCACAACGATTTATTGCTATATTATTTTTTGCATTGACAAATATATGCTTTTGATTGCTGCAATTTACAAAGCAAAGCTTCAACTTCGGCCTTGTTTGTTACTTGGAAATCTTTTAATTTCTTGCAAAGTCGCGATGCGCTTACACTGCGACGCCACACAGCCGACCCGACCGCTTCGAAAACAAATTTTACAATAACAAAAGCAGAACTGTTAACGCTGCAGCAGTTCGTAATTCAACAGAGCAGCGCGCTGTTATTTTACTAAAATTTTAATATTATCGATAGACGATAATTTGTGTGTTGAGCTATGTTAACTAACATGTTTATGTTAGTTTTTATCCGTTGGGCGCTGCGAATTAGCCGAATTTTATGACAAAGAATTAAAAAATGTATTTTAAAGAAAACTTAAACTGAAATATAGATTGTGTTATAATTGAAGCATAGAAAAACATATATGAGATATATAAATTATAATTCCTTTTACTCATTTACAATATATAATGCCCTTTTCAGCTAACTACTTCCAGCTTATCTATTTGCTTATCAGCAATATTATATCTAAAATAACATTTCTTTGTACAGCAAAGATTAGTTACCTCTTCAGTCATCATTTGGAACTTACGATGAGCACACGCAAGCTCTCCACGCATGTGCTAAACACATCCACTGGAAAGGCAGCTTCCAGCATTAAAGTAACTGTTTATCGGCTCAGCGAATCTCAGGAATGGATGGCCATTAGGCCGGCACAAACGAATGCAGATGGACGCTGTCAGCTGTTGGAGCAAGCAGATTTTATCAATGGCATTTATAAGTTAACATTTCAAGTGGGCTCATATTTTGCGGAGCAAAATCTAAAAACCTTTTATCCAGCTATTGATATTATTGTGGATTGTTGTGAGGCTCAAACCTATCATATTCCACTCTTAATGAGTCCCTTTGGCTATAGCACTTATCGTGGCACATAGATGATAAGAGTTCTAAATAAATAAATGTGAATTTAAAATTGTTGCAATTTCAAAAAGAATCGATTAATTTGGCTAGCTCAAAAATGCAATTTGGCCACTCTATTATTTTTGCAGCGTGACCAGCTTTGCTTGGCTGTGGCCTAATTTAGTGTAATATTTGCTCTTGGCTCGTGCACGTGCTTAGGCAGCGCTCACACATTTAATTTCGTTGTTTATAATAATATAACAATGACGGAACCTGGTGATGGTCCAGTGGAGCCCAGCATAGACTTTGTGCCAGCCCTGTGCTTTGTGCCGCGCGGCGTCACCAAAGAGAAACCCGAAAAAATTGTCCTAACACAAACAGAGCTTGCGCGAATCATTGGCGAAACTCGAGATCAGTTGCATGAAGACGATGATGACGATGACGACGACAATGATGATGATGATGAGGATGAGGAGAACATGGATGTAGATCGTGACGATGTCGCTGCCCGCACTAACAATGGCCATAGCCAAGATGACGAATTCAATTTCGATAATTATGAAAATGAACAAAATTCAACTGTCACGAATATTGCAAACGTGGTGGATGCCGATGAACAGGTGCCCGATGAGGATGAGGACTCGGAGGCGGAGGATGAGGTGATCAAGCCGACAGACAATTTGGTGCTGGTCGGGCACGTGCAAGACGACGCCGCCAGCATGGAAGTCTGGGTATTCAACCAGGAGGAGCAGGCTCTCTACACACATCACGACTTCTTGCTGCCCAGTTTTCCGCTGTGCATCGAGTGGATGAATCATGATGCAGGCAGTGACAAGCCGGGCAACATGTGCGCCATTGGCTGCATGGATCCGATTATCACCATCTGGGATCTGGACATACAGGATTCCATAGAGCCGACATTTAAGCTCGGCTCCAAGGGCAATCGCAAGAAACAGAAGGAACAGTATGGCCACACAGATGCTGTACTCGACCTGTCCTGGAATCCCCAGTTCGAGCACATTCTGGCGAGCTGTTCCGTGGATCGCACTTTAATTCTTTGGGACATGGACGAGGGACAGCCACATACCACAATTACCGCCTTCGAGGAGAAGGTGCAGACCATAGAATTCCATCCGGAGGAGGCGCAGAGCATACTTACCGGCTGCTCTGATGGCTTGGTGCGTCTGTTCGACTGTCGCGATGCCGAGAGCGTGGACACGGCGTTTGTCAAGTGGCAAATCAGCGGCGAGGTGGAGAAAGTCCTGTGGCATCCCACGGAGACGAACTACTTCATCATTGGCACCAACGACGGCAGCTTGCACTATGCCGACAAGCGTCAGCCCAACCAGCTGCTGTGGTCCGTCAAGGCGCACAACGAGGAGATCTCTGGCGTCTGCTTCAACAAGGAAATGCCCAATCTGTTGACCTCCACCTCCACGGAGGGCACGCTCAAAATCTGGAATTTCAACAGCACCGAACCAAAGCCAGTCTACGAGCACGACTTCAACATGGGCCGCCTGCAGTGCATGCGACAGTGTCCAGAGGATCCCTACACGCTCGCCTTTGGCGGCGAGAAGCCGCCGCGCTGTGCCGTCTTCAATATCAAGAATTTCGAGGCTGTGCGGCGCACCTTTGGCATAGCCGATGCTGAATGAAATCCAATTCAATTCTGTATGATAACCCCAACTATAATAAATTTGTATGTTTATAAAGCATATAAACAAAAATAAATTTAAATTGTTTAATTTATTACAGATTACATTCAGCTGTGTTCATAAAAATAGTAGTGCCATTGAGATGTTGAGATGTTGAGATGTTGAGATGTTTAAATTTATAATATTTTAAAAACAATTAGAGACGAGTATTAAGATTAACATATATATTCATTTTAAAATATATATAAATAAATATATATATATATATATATATATATATATATATATATATATATATATATATATATATATATATATATATATATATATATATAAAATATAGTTTAAAACTTTACTTTCAACAACTCAGTCGCACTACTATTTTAATGAACACAGCTGAATGTACATACATACATAGATGGCAAGTTCCCAGCTCCCAGCTCCAAATTCCAAGTTCTCTGCTCCCTGCTCATAGTTCCCAGCTTAAAGTTCCAAGTTCCCTGCTCCCTGCTCCCAGCTCCAAGTTCCAAGTTCCCTGCTCCCAGCTTCAAGTTCCCAACTCCAAGTTCCAAATTCCAAGTTCCCTGCTCCCAGTTGCCAGCTTAAAGTTCCAAGCTCCCAGCTTCAAGTTCCAAGTTCCCAGCTCCAAGTTCCCAGCTCCAAGTTCCAAGTTCCCAGCTTCAAGTTCCCAGCTTCAAGTTCCCTGCTCCCTGCTCCCTGCTCCCAGCTCCCTGCTCCCTGCTCCCTGCTCCCTGCTCCCAGCACCCAGCTCCCAGCTTGAAGTTCCCAGCTCCCAGCTCCCAGCTTCAAGTTCCCAGCTTCAAGTTCCCTGCTCCCTGCTCCCAGCTCCCAGCTCCCAGCTCTCAGCTCTCAGCTCTCAGCTCTCAGCTCTCAGCTCCAAGTTCCCAGCTTCAAGTTCCCAGCTTCAAGTTCCCAGCTTCAAGTTCCCTGCTCCCAGTTCCCTGCTCCCAGCTCTCAGCTCCAAGTTTCAAGTTTCTTGCTCCCTGCTCCCAGCTCCCAGTTCCTTGCTCCAAGTTCCCTGCTCCAAGTTCCATAACTGTGGCTATACGAGAGAGTAAGGAACCGGCCTAAACATAGTTTGCCGCTTACTCATATGCTTATGTCATTATGACTATATATATATATATATATATATTATATACATATATAGGTACATAGATCATTATTACTATAATTATTATAAACAATTTCTTATTATATATTTCTTATTATAAACAATTGCTTAAAATTATAAACTATAACTATTACAATTCAACTTAAAATTATAAACTATAACTATTACAATTCAACTTAATATTATTAACAATATTTAACTAAACAAATACTTACCACACGCCGAAGAAGAAGAAGAGGTCCACTGCACTGGACGACTGATCCACCAGGAGCTCAGCCAAGCAACTGAATAAGCACTGCGCAGGCTTGCCTTTATATAGTGGATTGGCACTCACACTTCCCCTCCCACTCCAAGGCGAGCTCAATGCTTGAGCCTTTTTCTGAGTTAGTTTTTACACTCGATCATTGAGTAGCCAATGGGAAGACTCGCTGCTGCTGCAAGCTTACTTTTTTTTTGCAATAAATACCAAAGAACTAGTGCTGCACTCACAAAGGCTACTCTTCTCTGCAGCTCTTCTTCTTGCTGTTACATAGGAATGCTGTTTGTATCAAGACAGACAGAGACAGACAGATATGCATGTTTTATCTGGTCATCTCCCTCAAGCCTATGTATACTTTATGAGGGCTGCCAATACTCCTTCCACCTGTTACATACATAGGCACACAAGCACATGCGTATATAAATAATCCAATAAGAAATTGAGATAATCAAGATTTGGAAAAGACATATATATTTATATAGCAGTCACACGCATACAGACTTAATTATACAGTTCTAAATCAACTATTTGAAATCTTATGTTTATCCTTAAGAGCAAATCGAATCAATTACAAAAATTCCAATTTTCCAGCAATAAATTGTGACTGCTTGGCTTAGCAGTTAGCTTAGTTAGAAATATGTTTGAGGATCTGTTGTTATGGTCAACTAGCTCTTAAAGAGACCGACGCACATCAGGAGATTGCGCCGTGTGAAGTGCAGCGCCACAAAGGGCGAATTCTTGCTGGGAAATGTGCGCAACAGATAGACATCCTCGTCGTTCTCGTCCTGATGATGTGACACGGTTATCTGATTGCTCAGATAATCATCTGTGAGCTTGTGAAAGTCCCACAGCGTTAGATTGTTATCCAGGCCGGCGGCAGCCAGCAAGGTGCCATCCCGGCTGAACGTAATCGTGGACACTGTGCTCGTGTGCCTCAGCAGCGTGGTGACCAGCGAGCCGTTGGACAGATCCCAGATGATGATGTTGTGATCGACCGCGCCGGAGGCCAGATAACGTCCGCAAATGGAAAAGGCGAGGGAGCTCACAGTGCCCTTGTGTCCGGTCATCAGGCGTACGGATTGGCCCGTTAGCACATCCCACAGACGCACCGTGCGATCGCTGGAGCCAGTGGCCACATAATTGGAATTGGGATGAAATTGCACGCAGTCCACATCGGACAGATGTCCGACAAATACGCGCAGCGCCTGATTCGAGTCCGTGGCCCAGAGACGTGCGGTCTTGTCATAGGAGCACGACACAAAATAATAGCCATGCGGGGCAAAGCGGACATCCCACACCGGATAGACATGGCCACGATAGGTGACCACACATGACCAGGTGAGCAAAGACCACAGCCGAATCGTGGTGTCCTCCGAGCAAGAGAGCAACAAATTCATCTCGGGCGCAAAGGCGCAACGATACACAGGACCCGTGTGCCCCAGGAAGGAGCGGGTCATTTCTCCACTGCGCTCGTCCAGCATGCGGGCATTGATATCGGATGATTCCTTGTCCAGTTCGCGTAGTGCTTCGGCTTCTTTGAGGGCACGCAGCTTGGCTGGCGTCAAGGACCAAATGCGCACTGTAGAATCCCCAAAGCCGCAGGCGAGCATTGTGGAATCATCGGATATCTCGGCACAGGTGACTCCCTGCATGGAATTCAGTATGGTATAGAATACGGCAGAGGGCAGCTGATCCTTGTTGAGCGGCAAACGTTTGCTGGCCTCCCGCAGCGCCTTCAGCTTAAGTAATTTGTCCGCATCCTTTAGCTCCGGCAGCGGGATGCGATCTATGGCCGGTGCATTGGGATCTGATTTCGATTTCTTTGACAGCAGCGGATCCTTTTTGGGCTTCTTCTTTTTGGGTCGATCTGGTGCATCCGGATCATCGTCCTCCTCCTCGGGCGCTGGCGCCGGCGTCGTCAGCGTCTGAAAGTCAACCTCCTTGAGCAGGCCGTAGTATACGCGGATTTTGTTATCCTGACGCTTCGCATCGCCAATGTGCGAGCCGGCCGTGGCCACGCACTGCAACTTGTTGCGGGCCATGCCCTCGTAGGTATCAAAGTGCAGATACTTGGACACAATGTCGGCGACCACCTCTTGCCGGCGATCCTGAATGTGACGCTTGAACAACGAGTGCGCATCCCGCGACATGCGTATCACGAACTTGTCGGTCTCCATGGCAGTCACCAGATCGTTATCCAGCAGCTCCTCGGGCTTCGATATCAGCAGCAAATTGAACAGGCCCTCGATGTAGTAGCCATCGAGATCCGATTTATATTTCTCAATAAATCCACGCGCCTTTTCCAGCTGCCCGCTGGCCAGTATTTTGAAATAGATCTGCACCAGTATGGGATAGAGCACCATGGACAGCTCGTGCTTGTAAATGTCCAAAGATTCCTCCACAAATGTGCGCAACTCCTCGTACGCCTGCTCATACTGCTGGGCATCGAAGGCATCGTCGCCAATGAACTTGGCCAGTGCCTCGGCGGCATTGGCTTCAGTTACCGCCTTCGACTCATGGGATGTGGCTGCTTGTGCGGGCGCAGTCTGACGATTGGGCTGATCATCAGTCAAAGACAATGCGGAGCTAAGCACAGCCTTGACATCTCCATCGCAAATACTTGATAAATCTGCGCTGCTGACATTTGCCTCCTGGCAAAGCAGTTCCTCTGTGCCCTTCAATTGGTATTTCTTGAGTAGTTTGAGCAAACACAGCAGCTCGCGCTTGTCCTGTGTATGTGGTTGATTATCATTGCCATTGCCGCCGTTTATGTTTGTTACTTCTAAACTCATTTTTAAGCGAAATGAAAACTATATTTCAGTGTTTGTGTTTGTTTTGGTAATATCGATATCGATATTAAAATAACTATGCAGGGTTGGTTTTCAGATTATCGATTACAAATACTGTGTATTTTAGTATTTTTCTTAATTGTGCAACACTGAAAGTTCAACCATGCCTTGAGCAAGCAAGAAATATTTATCACTTAATATATTTATATTTATATTTTAAAAGAAATTAAAGACTTTAAATAATTTCAAGTGGATTTATAAAGCTCTAACGCATTGCGTTAAAAGGTATTTGAAGCGGAAATCTGTCAGAGTCATGAAGAAAAGAGTTATTGTAAAGAAGGTACGTAATCATAAAATATTTGCTATTAATAATAAAATATGTAAAAGTTGCGGCACTATTAACGTCACTTAGTATTAACAACAGCTATTTGCAGAATAACTTTGTGCGTATATGTTGTCACACCTGTGATCCCAATCCCACGCATTTAGACTTTGCCTGTCCCAAAGTAACCTTTGTCTTTTATGTCTGCGCACCATGAGCGATGTTGATTTTGTTGTGGTAGGTTAAAATATATATATAAATTTATCTCTCTGATGTTATCTGAATGAGTACATAATACACTTGACATTCACAGAAAAAAGCTGGCGTGCTCAAGTCAGCCAAATCCATTGATAATGATGCAGCCAGGACGGCCGAGACACGCTACAGCTTCACAGGACGCATGCAGGAGCTGGTCGAGGCGTACAATGCGACGGTGCAGTTGCTGGTGCCGAGGTGGCCCTGGTTCTTCTACCCTGGCTACTTGATATATGCGGTATATTGGCGCTATGCCAAATACTACAGGGGCAAGTACTTGCTCACGCCCATGCCCAATCAGCTCTACGAGCTGCTCATCAGGAACGAGCTGATCAAATCGGAGCACATCATCTTTGCCAGCAAGGATGTGTACGATGCGTACGCGGAATCGACTGATGTGAACTTTGTCAATTTGAGTGTGCGTGGCGCATGGAGCAGGGCCAAGCCCAAGAGTGGCTCCGTGCGCAGCTGGGATAGCTCCGAAGTGGTCAAGCAAATCCTGCAGGATGCGCCATATACAATCGTGGCACAAATATTGCCCATCGAAAATGCACAATGCCAGAGCAATTGTCTGTATGTAAAGGTAAATATTATATAGAATATATATATAGAAATAGATTTATATTTCTATTATTATTTCTAGGAAAACTTTTATGGCAATCTCATGGATCGCTGCGGCAACAACAAGAAGCGCAGCAACTGCTGGGTACAGCTGGATGCCTTCCATGATGAGCAGACAATACCCACGATAGCCACCAAGGCTCAAGTCTATCTGCTCCACAATCCACATGAGCTGCCCGCTGAGGTGTCCGAGCTGATTTTGACCAACTACTTCAATACGCCGCGCATGCTGCATCGCGGTCACATCTATCGCATTGAAGTCAATGCCCAGTTGGTGGGCACAGCTGCCTTTGCCCATTACTACTTGATATTCGCCTATTTGCGTGAGGTCTACTTTCGCTGTGTCCAGCTGGAGACGAAGGGCAGCGAGTTTGAGCTGCAGGCCGTTGTCGCTAAGAACTTTAGCAATTTGGTGCAGGTGCCGCATGTGCACAGCTTTTTGCCGCGCCAAACTCTGGATGGCTGTGCCATAGCTAGCAATTATCCTAGCGGCTTGCGTAAGCCATATCAGATGCTGCGCTCGTCGGTGGATGCCTTTTTGCCCAAGCGTTCGGCTTGCCTATCATCCAAACACATCTTTCCGGTCTTCTTGCTGCAGGGTGATCGCGGCTCTGGCAAGACGAAGCTCATCTCGGCCGTGGCCCAGGAGCTGGGCATGCATCTGTATGGAGCCGATTGTGCTGAGATTGTGTCACAAGTTCCATCGCACACGGAGATGAAGCTGAAAGCGGTGTTTGCCAAGAGTCAGGTTAGCGAGCCGCTAATCATTTGCTTCCACAACTTTGAGGTAAAGTCGAATTGGTTTATTTGAGAATTTACAAATTTATTAAAAATATTATTTTTCAGATCTTTGGCATTGACAACGAAGGCAATGAGGATCTGCGCCTGCTGTCCGCCTTTCATGTGCAGATCCAAGAGTTGTTTACACGCGATCGCAAATATCCTGTCGTTGTCGTGGCCCTGACCAGCGACAGGCATCTGAAGCCCATGATACAGAGTCTTTTCCTGGAGATCATTGATATTGAAGCGCCCAATCAAGCGGAGCGTTTCGAGCTGTTGAAGTGGATGCACGTGCGCGAGTCGTTCAATGATGCCATCTATAATCAAAAGGGCTTAGCCAAGCTGCCGCTCTACCCACTCAACATGCAAGCCCAGTACCTGAGCAGGCTCTGCCCCCAATGGCGGCAGATTAAGGCTGTACTGGATGAGGTGGCGTCCAAGTCGCAGGGATTTATGCTGGGCGATCTGCAGCTGCTTTATGATAATGCCGTGCGGCTTAAGCGTCGCCAGTCGTCCCATCTGACCTTGGATCACTTCTCTAAGAATCTAACTGACATGCAGAGCTCGTTTGCCGACAGCTTGGGCGCTCCAAAGGTGCCCAAGGTGTACTGGTCCGATATTGGTGGACTGTTTAAGCTGAAGGATGAGATTCAAAGCAGCATTGGACTGCCGCTGAAGCACGTTCATCTGATGGGCAAGAACTTGCGCCGCTCTGGCATACTGCTCTATGGGCCGCCAGGCACGGGCAAGACTCTGGTCGCCAAGGCGGTGGCCACCGAATGCAATCTGAGTTTTCTCTCCGTTCAGGGTCCCGAGCTGCTCAACATGTACGTGGGCCAGAGCGAGCAGAATGTGCGCGAGGTATTCACGCGCGCCCGATCGGCGGCACCGTGTGTCCTGTTCCTGGATGAGCTGGACTCGCTGGCGCCCAATCGTGGCGTGGCCGGCGACTCGGGCGGCGTCATGGATCGCGTCGTATCCCAGCTATTGGCCGAGATGGACGGCATGTCCAGTGGCGATGCGTCCAAGCCCATTTTTATACTCGCTGCCACCAATCGTCCGGATCTTATCGATCCGGCGCTACTTCGACCCGGACGCTTTGATAAACTCTTTTATGTCGGTCCCTGCTCGACGCCCGATGACAAGGCCGCTGTGCTGCGCGCACAAACCCAACGATTCAAGCTGTCGGACAACGTGGACCTGACCCAGATTGCCGAAGGGCTGAAGAGTGAAATGAGCGGCGCCGATCTGTACTCCATTTGCTCCAATGCTTGGCTCTCCGCCGTTAGACGCGTCATTGGCAAACATTTGAGTTGTGGCCAGGAGGCCAAGGAGCTAAATGCTGAGCACATTGTCGTCGAGTCGGAGGACTTTACGACGTCCTTCAACAAATTTGTGCCTTCGATTAGTCAAAGTGATTTAGAATACTTCAGGAACCTGAAGGACACATATAGTGTTTAATTGTTAAACTATTTTTTATATTTATTGAGTTTTTGTTGCAATTTTTTGTAAATAACAATTAAAGTTTGTTGAAAAAAAACACTAGAAATCTTATCATTATATTAAAAACATTATAAAATACTATATAGTATATATATATTTACTATATATAGTATTAATACGGAATCTTATGATCTTTCAAATTATCATTACGCAAATTATGAGCAGAAAGTCAAAAAATTTGAATAAGTGTGAACGCAAGCGTTATCACTGAACTTTATACGCTTAGAACCGTCCTAGCATTTGCCCATTCATTTAGGCCCTATGCCCAGTGGATATATTCATTTGGCTACAAAGTAAAAATCACTGAGTAAATCTAATATTTTATCGCTCAGCATCAACGGCAAACTAGAGTGCCTGCAGCAGCAGCGAGTCTTCCCAATGGCTCCTCAATGATCAAGAGTAAAAACTAACTCAGAAAAAGGCTCAAGCATTGAGCTCGCCTTGGAGTGGAAGGGGAAGTGTGAGTGCCAATCCACTATATAAAGGCAAGCCTGCGCAGTGCTTATTCAGTTGCTTGGCTGAGCTCCTGGTGGATCAGTCGTCCAGTGCAGTGGACCTCTTCTTCTTCTTCAGCGTGTGGTAAGTATTTGTTTAGTTAAATATTGGTAATAATATTAAGTTGAATTGTAATAGTTATAGTTTATAATTTTAAGTTGAATTGTAATAGTTATAGTTTATAATTTTAAGCAATTATTTATAATAAGAAATATTTAATAAAAAATTGTTTATAATAATTATAGCAATATTGATCTATGTACCTACATATGTATGTATATAATGTTGATAATGATGTATATAGTCATAAGCATAGGAGTAAGCGGTAAACTGATATCTAAGCCGGTTCCTTACTCTCTCGTATAGCCATAGTTATGGAACTTAGAGCAGGGAACTTGAAGCTGGGAACTTGGAGCTGGGAACTTGGAGCTGGGAGCAGAGAACTTGGAGCTGGGAGCAGAGAACTTGGAGCTAGGAGCTGGGAGCTGGGAACTTGGAGCTGGGAGCTAGGAGCTGGGAACTTGGAGCTGGGAGCTGGGAGCTGGAAGCTGGGAGCTGGGAGCAGAGAACTTGGAGCTGGGAGCAGAGGACTTGGAGCTGGGAGCAGAGAACTTGGAGCTGGGAGCAGAGAACTTGGAGTTGGGAGCAGAGAACTTGGAGCTGGGAACTTGGAGCTGGGAGCTGGGAGCTGGGAGCTGGGAGCTGGGAGCTGGGAACTTGGAGCTGGGGAGCTGGGAACTTGGAGCTGGGAGCAGAGAACTTGGAGCTGGGAGCAGAGAACTTGGAGCTGGGAGCAGAGAACTTGGAGCTGGGAGCAGAGAACTTGGAGCTGGGAACTTGGAGCTGGGAACTTGGA
This sequence comes from Drosophila leonis, assembly GCA_035045365.1. Lineage (NCBI taxonomy): Eukaryota > Metazoa > Arthropoda > Insecta > Diptera > Drosophilidae > Drosophila > Drosophila leonis. The sequence continues at coordinate 22,223 of JAWNPC010000107.1, forward strand.
GCTGGGAGCTGGGAGCTGGGAACTTGGAACTTGGAGCTGGGAGCTGGGAGCTGGAAGCTGGGAACTTGGAGCTGGGAGCAGAGAACTTGGGGCTGGGAGCAGAGAACTTAGAGCTGGGAGCAGAGAACTTGGAGTTGGGAGCAGAGAACTTGGAGTTGGGAGCAGAGAACTTGGAGCTGGGAACTTGGA